>SNQJ01S0022080.1:132294-192973 GCA_010110895.2 Picea sitchensis | reverse complement strand
CATATTTACTTCTTATCAACCATGAAAAAACAATAATGAGTCATATTTACATCAAACAATATTGGGTCCATTACCCAAACCTTTGTGCTACAGGTCTTTCTTCAAGGGTTGACATCAATGACAACCAACCTTAATCAACAATAGGAAGCCCCATGGTCACCCGAGTTAAGCATGTCGGACAGTCCAATGGGACAAAGAAGAAGAAGAAGCAAGAAGAAGTCTAGAATATAGAGACCGATGGGGAGGACAATGCCTCTGAAGAAAATAGATCTAGCTCACTATAAGGAGGAGGAGATGAAGAAGATGGACAAGGAGGAGGGGGTGAGTAAGGTGGAGGCAAATCTACACCACTAAAATACCCCCCTACTAAAACAGTAAAACTGCAAAAGAGGAAGTTTTCTCCGCATAAACCTTCAGCAAGAAAGAAGGCACATGCTAGTAAGCCCCAGTTAGAAGCAATGCTCATGGAAGATGCCATCAGTTTGGTCCGTAGAGCCATGGAGGATGCTTCCGAGGACATCTTGTAGAGATATGAAGTGAAGTAGGAGGAGGTTTATGGAAGGATCGAGAAGGAACTGAAGGAAATACAACAAGTTATTTGTTTGGTGTGTGCAGTACCTACTGCACCTTCCTTGTCACAGATTACAAAATTTGGGGATGAACCAACTCAATTGAGAAGAATAGCAGATGCGACATAGGATCAACTTTAGAAAATACAGGAAATGAAGGAGAAGGCTATAGAATCCTTTCAACAAGAGAAAGATGAAGTCTTAGAGAAATTACGAGTAGCGCGGTATAGTGTAACCACGTATGAAAGTGAGAGAGAAGAGTTTCAGGAAATGCTCCAGGAGGACACAATGAAGCTACATAGATAAAAGGAGAAGTTGCTCACAGAGAAGACTATGTTCAAAGAAGAAGTAAATAAAGAATGTCACTCTGTGCCTGGCTTGGCACAAGAGGAATAGGAGTTGGTGGAGGCTCAAGTAGTGAAGCTCACTGAGACCATCCAACATCTTGAAGCGAGGATAACAGAGTTGGAGGTCCAAGCAGTACTGAGCACCCCACAGGAAGTTTGTGATCAGAGGGAGGAAACCTACAAGAACACGGTAATAAGGATAAGGGCCCTCGCCTCAGAGTGAAAACAACTGAGCGATAGAAGAACATAGAATTATGAATGCCTCACAGAAGATCCTAAGCTAAGAAAACTAGAATCGTAGTTACAAGAGGCGCAACAATAGGCATTCTTCGTGTAGGCATAAATGAAGCTACTCACCACAGTTGAAAGAATGAAAATATCCTAGGATCAGGGTGCAGTTCAACAACATATCACTTCTCTCTAGGGTAGGGTAATGGAATTAATGTAGAAGATGCAATCTATGTAGGAAAAAACCTACATGGTGTTTGAAGAGATTGAGGGACAGGGCTTGCAATTGGACCAAGTGGTTGCAGCAGTGGAAAAACACCTAGAAGGGCCTGTTATAGAGTAGACGATCCAGGAGCTCGTTGAGCAGGAGGCTCAGGTGAAGCATCAATTCGAGGTAGATCAAGTGAATCTTGAGGCCCTAGAAGAAACATTGCCCAGACTTGAGTGACTCAGGATGAGTCACAGGTGAGTGTTGGGGGCCTGTTGGCCCTCGACCAAGTTTTGAGGAAACCTTGATCATGGTTGGACTAATTTTGGACTTCGACAGGCTAGTCAAAGATGGAGCACCCAGGCGGAGGTGAGATCGCGGATCTCACTTTTTTGTGGGATTTGTAAGGGGTTATTTAGGGTTTTTGTAATGGGTTATGGGATCTTTTCATAGCTTTTTTTTCTTTGTTTTGATAATGTACCATTAAAATATCCCTTGCATATATGTGGGTAGGTAATCGATCATAAGAATTAGTAACAAGGTTATAACATAACAACTGTAATAACATGCTCCTCATAACCATAAAATTGTTCTGTGTCGCAAAACGAATTCCACAATAATGCATTATCCACCTATCATCACGCCAAATGAAACCAAGACTGCATCGTCAAAAAAGTAGGATTGTGTAGGCAGCATCAAAACAACAAAAAAACATGTGTAATATGTCTATCCTTGTGCCTCTAGTCTACAAGGGGTCCCACCTACTAGTATTATATTATTAGCATATTTAAATAATAGTGCTTTAGCAATACTTTGTGGGCATAATTCATCGTTACGATTTTAATTGTAAAAAAACTAGTGACTCCACAGGGAAATTTGTTTTCAATAGATTAAGAACTCATAATGTCTAGTTTCGTAGACCAAGTAATATCAAAACAAGAAGATATAAATAAGAATGATTATACAACATGGGGAAGTGAGCGGATTTGAGGGAAAAATGATCGGGAATTTGGGAATAACTCATGAAAAGTGTTAAGTATGAGGGGGTTTTATCCCTGTAAGCATAATCATTCAACTAAAAAATGTTCTTGAATTCAAGGATAATTTTTTTATAAACTTGCTCTTTTGAATATTGAAATGGATGAAGAAAAGGAAAGCACAAGAGGGATAAAACCAACTATCTCATAAAACAATAGTCGAAGAAGATAACAATTTCAATGATGCTTTCAAGTGGAACATCATGAAAACTATGTAATATTGAATGTTATTGACTAACAATACTTTGCAGAAGCGTCGTAATGGAAAAACTGATCCAACATTTTATTTTGACAAGAAACAAATTCAAAAAGAACAAAAAGCAAGAAATGTCGTAACATAAATAAAACAACAAAATTAAAATAAGTCGAAATGAAATGAAAGAAAATGTAAAAGAAGAAATGAAAAACTACTAATGTAGAAGCAAAAACGAAAAACTACTATAATACAAAAACATTCCAAACAACATTAAACGCTTCAAGTTGGTTCCACCTAATGTTTTTAGTGGGAACCATTAGTGCTTTAGGAAAACAATCTCTCTTGTAAATCCTTTAGAATGTAAGAATTTGGGCCCAAGACAAAAGTGATCTTAAAAGGACCCAACCATAATTTTTGAAACTTTGAATGCCTTCCTCTATCAGCATGAGTTGAATCCCACAACAATACCTTCTCATTGACTTTAAATTTGACAGCTTTGACACTCTTGTTGAAATATTTTTTAACAGTCTGTTGTCTTCTCTTTATATTATCCAAGGAAAACTTCTTTTGATCCTCTAAACCAAAAAGTGCATTCATTCTTTGAGAAACATCAAAAAAATTTAATTCTTTGACCTGTAGCATTAACCTTAAGGAGGAAATTTCCATCTTAGTAGGAAGAATGGCTTCTCTACCAGAAATAAGCTGGAAAGGAGTGCAACCAGTGCTCACCTTATTGGTAGTGCGATTTGCCCAAAGGGTGTAAGTGAGGAGTGTGTGCCATTGATGAGGCTTATCTTCAATGAGCCTTTTGATAATTCTAACCAGATTTTTATTGGTAGACTCAACCTACCCATTTCATTAGGGATAATAAGTTGATGAGGTAAAATGTTTAACCCCCAAATTAGCTAAAAATTGGGTCAGGTTAGAAGAAATAAAAGCAGGGCCATTGTCTGTAATAATTTCCAAAGGAAGACCAAATTTAGAAAAAATATTATTTTCAAGGAAAGAAATCACCTGCTCATCCCACAAATGTTTAAGCGGGAAATCTTCAGTCCATTTCGTAAAATAGTTTGTGGATGTCAAGATAAAGACTTTTCCTACTGAAGATGGAGGATTAATAGGACCAATAAAGTCTAAACCCCATTTTGAAAAAGGAAAGTCTGGGAGGACAGGTTGTAAAGGCATGGATGAAATGTGTTCTTTCCCAAAAAAATTATGGCACTTGTCACAAGATCTCGAAAAAACATAAGGATCACGAAAGATTGAAAGACAATAATATCCTTATCTGATAATATTAAAAGAAATGGTTTTAGCAGAAAAATGACCTCCTACATGAATGAAAGAATTTGAGGAACCATGAGTTTCTTGCAACAATTTATGTGGTTCCTCATTGTTTACAGAATGAAGCAACATACCATCAACAGATCTTCTAAACAAGAAGTATCCTATAATGATATATATAGTAGATTCGAGGAAGAGCCTTCTTATTTGATGAGTGTCTAAGTTATCTGGACATATTTGATTTTGCAAATAGTAAACCAAATTTTTATACCAAGGATGTTCAAACATGGGAAGGATTTGACTATCAATTTAGAACAATGAAGATAGAGAGCTATCATGTTCAATAATTTCTTCACTAGTTTCATCATGTTGAGCTAAGTGAAGGGCTAAGTCACATCCCTTAATGGTGTTAGAAGTCACAATAGTTAAATCATGCTCCTAGATCTTGGAAAGCCAATGTACAAGATTCCTTGAAAGACAAGTCCGTGAGAGAAAAAATTTGACAGTAGGTAGAGGGACTTTTACAACATGTGCTTACCTAAGATGAAGTGGCGAAATTTTTCAACATCTTTAACAAGAGATAAAGCATAAGTTTCAATAAAAGAATATTTAAACTCATCATCAGACAATCTTTGAATCATGTAAGCCACTAGTTTTTCATTACCTTGGTCATCACATTGCCTGAGGATAGCAGAAAATGCTTCCTCTGTGGCATTAGTATATATCATAAATTATTTCTCAAAATATGGCTTCGCCAAAACCGGTGCAAAACTGATTTCTTTCTTGATGCCTACAAAAGCATTTTCGACATCATCTGTCCAAGAAAAGGAACGATCTTTCTTAAGAAGATTATGAATTTTCTTGACCATTACAACAAAATTAGGAGCAAACCTATGGACAAAGTTAATAACACCCATGAAAGCTTGAACCTCCTTCTTGGAAGTGGGAGAAGGCAGATTTATGATAGCAACAATCCTTTCAGGATCAATGCTTATTCTTGAATAATAGACAATGTGTCCAATGAGCTTGCCCTTGGTAATGCCAAAAATAGACTTAGAAGGAATTAGAGAAATGCCAAATTTCCTGCATCGTGTGAGAAATATTTTAAGATGACCAAAATGATCTAATCAATTTTTAGAATACACAGTTAAGTCATCAAGATAGATCTGAATAATCTTGCCGATCAAATCGTCAAAATATATTTTCATAGCTATTTGAAAAGTGACACCTTCATTAAATAAGCCAAAAGGCATACTTTCATAAGCAAAAGTTCCCCAACGAGTAATACACGTGGTTTTATATTTATCTTCCCTTTTTACCTTGATTTGATTGTAACCAGAAGAACTGTCAAGTAAGGACATCATTTGTGACCCTACAACTTGCTGCAAAATCATTTCCATATTAGGGAGAGGAAAGTGATCTCTTATACTATCCCTATTCAATGCGTGAAAATATACACATAATCTGATTTTACCAGTTGTTTTTTGAACGGGAACCAAATTGGAAACCCACTTAGAATATTTAACCGGGAAAATGATCCCAACCTTCAAGAGTTTTTCCAACTCCTTTTGAATAGTTTCTTCCAGTGTAGGGTTAATGGGTATTTGTTTTTTCCTAACTAGTTTTATGCCCTCCTTGATAAGAATGGCACATTGTATAAGATTAGGATCAAAACCACGAAGATCCTCATAAGACCAAGGAAAAACATCTTGAAATTCACCAAGCAACTTAGTGAACTTCAATTTTTATTCATTAGAACATTGGGAACCTATTTTAACATTCTTTGGAGACTCGGGTGTTCCAATGTTCAAGGAAATGGCTTCACCAACTTTCCTTTTTGACTCCTCTTATTTATGTTTTTCTTTGTTTCCTACATCACTCGATGAAAATGAACTTTATAGAGGAGTCAAGCCTTTAGGAATTTTGTTATCTTCCATCGATATAATTTCCTTAGGCTTATAAGGTTCATTTTGAATGAAAGAACAAATGCTCTCATCATTAGGAAAGACCTGCCATGACTCTATGTTGTCAGGGATGTACAGATGATACAAATATTGAAAGGTACAATCAGTTCTTTGTGGTAGAAGTTTCCGAGTAGGAGAGGCTGAAAAAACAACTAACCTATCAGCCATTGAGTTCAATTCCCTTTTAACGTGAGTGATCTTGAAAGATAATAAGTTCCAGATAAGTGGCCAAATAGTTTGGGAATAATGTTTCATTAAATTGTTTCTAGGAGAGTATATCTTACGTACAAGGTTTACAACAAGTTTGGATTCCCCAAAAACTGTAAGGTGGCCACAACCCAGATTATAGGCATTTTCAATGCCTAGCAGTAACACTTCAAACTCAGTGACATTGTTTGTGCAAGAAAAATCTAACCTATAGTAAAAGTAATGAATCTTACCCACATGAGAGTACAAGATAATACCAACTTCGTTTCCTTGATTGGAGCATGAACCATACAAGTTCATATGCCACATCCCATCCTCTATGTTGATTTGTTCCAAGGTAGTGTTGTCCTCATCTACAAATATGGAATAAACTCCTAGGTCCTCCTCGATATAATTCACATTAGGATGTGGGACGCTTTCTATGTAAGGTGAAATTCTCCCCTCTCTTAGGACTATGATGTATTTACCATTCCGAGGAACGTATAAGTGTGTCTTGTCGAGTGATAGGTATCAACTTGTTAGATCTTTCCAATCTCTTCCTAAGATGATCGAGTAATTACTCACTCAGATATCTATTACTTGAATATTAAGGGTTGTCCTTATTTGAGGATGTGTGCAAAAAACCAAGGTCGTGTCCTTGATTTCACCTATGGTCATTTGTTGTAAACTATTATAAGAGAGCATGCTTCTGGTGCTTTCATTTGTACAAGACAAGCCTATCTCTTCCATAATAATTTTTGACATTACACTTGGGCCCAAACCGCCATCAATGAGACAACAATGGACAATTTTATCCACAATATTTACAGAAATACAAAACATGGTTTTTTTTATAGGGCATCTAAAGTTATGTACACCTACTTTATTTATAGACGAATCCTATTCATCTACCTCTTCAAATAGGTTGGCTACAATGGAATCTTTTCCTTCCATTAAAGTTTTTACATGCTTTTGTTGTTCAGGGACAACAACCATGTACAGGAGGGTAGAATCTGCTTTGATGTTGGTCAACTGATTTAGAATGTTGTATTAGGAAGAGGGAAGAGGGGAGGTAGTTCATTGACTGTCCAGAGCCTTAGGAACCTGAACAATAGTAGCTGGTGAAGATGAGCTTGGGATAGAATAAGTATGATGAGGATCATATTTGATTTTTGGAGCATAGGATTTATTCGTAGTGTTTATGGTCATGACATCCTCTAGCTCTGCAAAGTCTAGGACAACAATAGTAGTTTCAGGTATTTTAACAAATATTTTATCTATGGAACTCTTATTTACCTCACAGGTACATTCCTCATGGTGTTCTTCACAAACATTACACCAACTACGAGGCATGATAGCTTTAGGCTGGAAATTGTTTTCATTTAGATTTCTAAAGGGGGGTTCAAAAGAAGATGAGGCTCCAGGGTAAGAGAGGGGACATTTCCTTTCCTCTCATACAATATCATTCGATTATTCATGTCTTGTAAAAGATGTAAGAGGGCGGACATGTCTGTCTATTTAACTGAGTATCCCTTAGGAATACCTGTTCTTTCAAGTTGTTCTTCATACTCTAAACAAGTGTGCAGAGTGGAACCAAGGTTATCAATGGCCTTTTCCTCAAGCCTATGACGATAGAGGGAAGGTAATGCATTATAATAATGCATGAAAGAGGCTTGGTTCTGAGGGTGAATGAGTTCATGGATTTGGTTGTACAATTTGGTGAAACACAAGTTGAAGGACTTGATAGTCTCACCATCCTTATAAGCGATGTTATTGTACTCCCATAACTGTTCAGCTGGGATTTTGGATTGCCCATGGGTATATTTTAACAAATAGACTAAATCCTCCCAAGTAGATAAAATCTTAGGAGGGATATCAAAGAAATCTTTCCTAGCCTTCCCTTCAAGGGAATTCACAAATAAGTGCATACAAGTATCGTTTTCATTGGCTCCTATGTTGTGACAAACATTAGAAAATGCCACCAAGTGTTCATTCGTAGTGACAGTGTTATTCCCTAAAAACCTAGGGAGATTCTCTTTGAATTTAGGAAGTGGACCAGTAGCAGGTGCTAGGTTAAGAGGGGAGGAAACATGCCATGGGGTAGTTGTTGAATATTCTTCAAACTGATAAATCCCATACTTTTTAATGACTTTGGCAGGGTTTGTAGTAGATTGGACAAGGACTTGGTTACTATATAAGCTACCAATCACTGACAAGGCTGAATATTGGGATGAAGAAGCACCTCCAGTGCCACCAGAGCCACCACTAGATGCCATCTTGTGAATGATAGGTAAGGGAGAGAAAGAAAAACTAGATGAATTAGACAAAGTTCTCCTTAGAGCACTTTTTTGGGTTGAAAAAACAACGTTCCTTCTTCCTATTTCAACAATAGGATTAATTTCCGGTGATAAACCTCTTCTTCTCCTAGAGATACGAGGGTCTAAGGACATGAAAAGAAGATCAAAACTGTAGAAAAAAGAAAGATATGGCTGATTCATAGGTTGTCTTTTCCTAGCTTCCCAACGTTCTTGGATACTTATGTCTTTTTCAATTGATTCCCATGAGCGATTAAGCTCAACCTGGGTATTAGTGGTATCAAGGATGGTATTAAACAAGTTTAAATCAATTCTATTCTGATCATGAAGATCGAGCTCAATATTGGGTTGCTTTGCAATAGGTATAGTCATGAAGAAACGAAACAGTCAAAGGATCAATATCAAAAATGTAAATATATTCAATGATAATCAAGCATAAAAAAAACAACTAGAGAGATATGGAAGATCTCCCCAGTATGGTCACCAAATAAATGTTGAGGAAAAGATATGAAATAATCTTACTCAATCATTTTTAGATCTTGCTTGGGTAAGGCAAGATAGATGGGAATATCACCCTATGTTATAGCCTCAAAAATTGTTTCCTAATACACAAGTATTAGTCACAAAGGCTTAGGCTGATTTTTTAAAATAAAATTTTGTTGTAAAATTCAACATTTTTATATAATTTTCTGAATATAACACATGTAAAAGTAAACATGGAGATAAAATAAAAAATACCAAGACACATATTAACATAGATGAGACAAAATAACAACCGCTTATTTCATTCCAAGAAATCAAAAGAATCATTCTCTTTACAAAAATCCCCAAGGGAGTTTGGAGCAAAGTCAAACTTAGATATCCTCGATGAAAACCATACAAAAGGACTCTGACAGGAAGTAAAAAACTAAAATTTAAAATTTGGATCAACTTGCCACAGATTTCTGCCCACTCGACTCTGCACAATATCCTTTATCAGTCATGAAATTTAATTCATAAACAGACAAGTCTACACAAACTATCAAAGATAGATCAACACCTATGAAAACAAGTGTCTGAATGATGTAATTCAACTTTGAATCTTGTTGTCTATAATAGGAACCTGCTGTCATAAAAGAGAATTAGGATTTTAATGAATTGAAGAATGAATGAAAATTGAACTATCTCAATAAAACTCAAGAGTAAACCTTAATATGGTTTCTCCTTCTATTCTCCTTTGTTCTTCCTTCTCATTTTGATTTTATGCATCCCAAATTAGTTGAAGTAGTTAAAATACTTCTTTTAGTTAAGTTAGATAAAAATCAACTAACTTTTAGTTAGGGGAATGATTAATATAATAATAATAATAATAATAATAAGGGTCTTTTAATAAATAATAACTAGTCGATGAGACCCTTTGTGACTCCCTTTAGTTTCATAACAAAAATAAACATAACTAGTCAATAAATCAAACACATCCCTCCTTGTGGCTCCCAAAATCATTCTCATAATTTGAAAATTAAATATCAATGATATTTTAAATCATATCTAAACATATAATATCCAAAATATCCAAAAATAGTATGTTGTCCAAAAACTTCAGTAGTCAACTGTTCTCAACAAAACAATAATAAAATATACTCAAAAACCATATTTGCCACTTTGGGAGGCAATTTTCCCTTTGTTGTTGCTATCTCCTTTTGACTTTCCTAAATTAGCCTTAGGCTGTGTGGAGCCTTGAGGCTTGATCTCACTGATGACATGAGAAAAATCATCTCTCAAGTGCATGCAAGATGAAACAGATTTGGTTGAATCACTTAAGGGAGAAGAGGGGGAAACGACAGCTTTTCCTTTGTCATGCATATGGAGGGCTTCAGTTTTGAGTCTTTTTCTTGCGTGGGAAATATGGAAATTTGGGTTAACATGTGGAAGTGGACCATGTAGAGACAAATTTGGCTAGTCACAATCTTGGGAGACTGTTGAGTGAACAATATCCTGCCATCCGTCATTCTCGGGAACTTCAAGTTGCAATGAAACATGAGGGGGGGCAGGGATACCAGGGACATGTTGGGGTTGGAAGGGAGGCCTTTCTGGTCTAGGTTGGACTACCCCTTGTCCAATCCAATTGAAAAATATAGCTTGGAAGAGCTGGTTTAACTCTTGTGGATCTGCATCAAAATGTATCGAGAATCTTGGCTTTCTAGGCCCCCTATTCCAAATTCCTTTGCCCTTGTTATTTCGTCCATGGCTTCATTTGCTGAAGAAGATCATCCTGTATGTAGCATTTATTAGAAACTTGCATCTTAAACAAACCATACATGACATCTATTAATATGAAACAAAGTTTGGCTCAACAATCACATCAGACCCATGCAATCCAATCCATAAAATTCATTTAATAATTGTCCATGACCAGGGGGTGAATAAGGGTTTTGGGATATCTGAGGGGGTTGTATTGAGTGGAAAAGGGATAAAATGAAAGGGAGTAAGAAAATGCTTATTTCTCAACAATTCATTAAACAATCGACTGTGCAACAATAACAAAATCATATCAGTTGTGATCCATCTCTGTGTTATTTTTTTATCTTTGTAATACCAAGTTTTTTTAATTTAATATTAAGAAAATGGCGTGCAAAATGAATCTGGGATCATGAGGGGATTCGTAATGAGCAAAAAAGTGAGAAAATTACAGGGGATTTAATGGATATTGTTCATAAAATAAATTAAATAATCAACAATCATAACTCTATATTAAAATCAATCCAAAAAGCACCACCATTCACTATTCCTCGATTGTATACAAAACTTCTTGTTGTTTCAATAATTAAATTTCCCATAATTCCTTAATTCATAACAGTCTGTGCAATCATAACTTTTACAAACTTTTTCCATTCACCAATACTGTTTAACAAAACATTAATGCCTTCTTCATTTTTGTTTTTTAAATAATCAAAACATGGACAACAATATGCTCAACATCTATCCCTAATAATCCATGATGCACCATGATAAAAATCAACATCCATTGTTTACCAATCAACACTCGGTCCCAATTAAAATATACACAGGTCTCTTTTCAAACGTGAACATACTTCAAAGCATGCCTAATTATACACAGGTCTTCATCATATCAATCGACAAAATATTGAAATGAAACAATAGTCAACCCAAACATAAACCCTGAGCCTTAGCATTTTGGGTATAACTTCCTTTAAAACAATTGGTAGTTTGTGTGATGTTCCAATATAACCAATTATATATGAGCGAAAAAAACTCAATTGACACACATACGTCATTTTTAAACTTGCCACAAACCTGATCGAGCTCAGTAAAATTCATACACATGTGTCTTCTTAAACGCGAACAACCTTCAAATCAATCAAGACCACGATGGATAAAACACAATAAGAAAAACCATGACGAGTAGGAAGACAACTCTTAACTGTATGCAACCTCTCATTTCATTCTTATTCAAAATTTTTTATCATACATGGACGAGACAGAGACTCAACGAGAGAGCATTTGTTTTAAAGACCTCCAAAACCATTTAACTGATAACGAATTATTGACATCCCCAGAAGGTGCTCGAGGAGAGAAAACATAGTTAAAGTACAAATTGGGATTTGTCAAAATCAAATGTAGGGAGGCAACAAGAGATCATTCATCTTTTAAACAAAAACATAGGGAGATGATGGTCTTACGAGCCTTATATCTATTTCACCATTGATTTACAACCAAAGATCCAAAAACAATTTGAAATGAACAACAATGAGCCACACAGTCCCTCGACTTATTACTCCAAGTCCTGGACAGAACCAATAGTTAACACTCAAGGAGAGAAAATACATGCATAGTAAAATAACCCAGTGCACATAGGTGCGTCTAAACTTATAGAGAAGAGATGAGGGTTAAATTAACAGTGGTGGTTATTAAAAAAATATAGAGATATAACATATTTTTCCAACCCTTAAGAGCCAAACAACTTGACACCAACAACAGTGAGGACACACACGTCCTTTTGACAGAACGCCAATATACAACTTGTAACAATCCACAACCACACAAGCCTGTATTAATGTTAGGGGCCAACCAAGACTGGATCTTGGGACAATTTAGTGAAAATAAAGTAAGAATGAGCCATAAACCACGACTTGGGGTTTGATTAAAAGAACACAACAATTGTTGGCAGTTTCTATGCGACTAGGTAAGGGTTACCACCATGACTGAGAGGAAATGAGTTAACCGACAATGATACATAGAAAAAAAACCCTCAATCATCAACCCAGAGCCATATTGCACCACTGTTTACTTATTATTCCATAGAGACCCATTATGAAACTACAATGACCGAGAAAACAACCAATGCACAACTTAAAAATACCCATTCCTTTTCTTGTAATTCCAAACATTTTATAGTCATAACAGAGAGACATAACACCACATTTATACACAATCAAAATTCTCAAGAACACACAGAATCCAAGCATCACCGAGCCATAATTTGGTTCATACAACAAAGAATACATCATGGATGGAGAGAAAAGAATCATACCTATGGGAAAAATGCTTAAATGGCAAGTTGGTTGAGCCTCCCTTCCAAAAAACCTAAAAATGTGGAGCTTCACAATCAACAAAGATAAATTGCAACAATGGAGAAATTATAGGGTGACGAGCGATAGGGAAAGTATGGAGTGACGTGCAATAAATGAACTTCACTTCCATCACCTGGCCCCATTCAATTAGGAGTACGAGACAACCCAATAAGCATCACATTCACCAATAATCGAACCATATAACCAATGCATATTCAATTCCAAACCCTCATGAGATCTGAGACGATATCCATTATATAGTGCACCACCCAATATAGTTTACACGTTAACCGTTGTCATAACTCCAAGAAATAATACATATTAACAATGCTATATGTGCCTCTATTCAAATTTAATGAAATATGCATAGTCCATTAACCAAACAAGTAGCATAATAGTTAGGACTGACATTAGTATCGCTTAAATATTTCATTCGAAACTTGCATATAGTCTTTTGTTATAGCTCAAATACATAGTTTCTTTCCTTTTGTTACACTTTAGGATCTTTTCATGGTTTTCTTTTCTTTTTTTTGATCATGCTACCATTAAAATGTCCGTTGCATATATGTGGCTAGGTAATCGATCATAAGAATTAGTAACAAGGTTATAACATAGAAACTGTAATATCATGCTCCTCATAACCATAAAATTGTTCTGTGTCGCAAAACACATTCCACAATAATGCATTATCCACCTATCATCACGCCAAATGAAACCAAGACTGCATCGTAAAAAATGTAGGATTGTGTAAGCAACATCAAAACAACAACAAAACATGTGTAATATGTCTATCCTTGTGCCTCTAGTCTACAAGGGGGTGGTCCCACCTACTAGTATTATATTATTATCATAGTTAAATAATAGTGCTTTATAAATACTTTGCGGGCGTAATTCATCGTTACGATTTTAATCGTCAACAAAGCAAATTATCAGATTTTTGCAGATGAAAAAAGAATATGAAAATGTCCAAATTGATGAAGAAATTTTTTATGATAAAGATGGAGATGAAAATTTTTGTCTCAATTTCAAATGGGTATGTAAATCGTATAGAAGGAAGAGAGATTATTCAATTGAAGAACAATATAACTCCCAAAGTTATTGTGCCTCTTGAATTTTTTTTTGATGACAATGATGTGGCTAAAAATCCTAAGGTAATTCTAGATGAAGTTGAGGTTGATGAGTTTAATATAGGGTCTGATAAGGAACCTAAATTTGTCAAGTTGTCTAAGTATTTTTCCTTTGAGAATAGAGAGAAATATCTTGAATTAATGAGGCAGTTTCCTGATGTGTTTTCCTGGAGTTATGAATATCTCAACGTATATTATAAACGCATCATTCAACACACAATACCAATTAAATAAGATCGGAAACCTTTCAAAAAAAATTTGAGAAGAATCAATCCACTCTTGTTGCCACTCATTGAGAAAGAGGTAAGGAAGTTGTTTGATTCCAAAATAATTGTTTCTTTGAGATTCTCCAAATGGATAGCTAACCTTGTGCATGTCAGAAAGAAAAATGGAGAAATAAGGCTTTGTATAGATTTTAGGAATTTGAACAGAGTTTCTCTTAAAGACAATCATCCTTTATCGAAGATGGATCACATCTTGAAAAATATTGTAGGATCCCAAAGAATGTCAATGTTGAATAGGTTTTCTGGATATAACCAGATCATGGTGCACTCATATGATCAAGAGAAGACAAAATTTACAACCTCATGGGGAACCTTCATGTATGCCGAAATTCCCTTTGGACTCGTGAATCCAGGAGAAACTTTCTAGAGGGCTATGGACATAGCATTTACTGCGGATAAAGATGAATTCATTGTCATTTACTTAGATTATATAACTATGTATTCCAATTTTGAAAATGAACATTTACAACATTTGAAGCAAGTTTTTGAGAAGTGCATAAAATTTGCGATCTCTCTCAACCCAAAAAAGTCAAATTTTGTTGTGAAGGAAGGAAAATTGATGGGACACATAATTTCAAGGGATGGTATCAAAATTGAACCTAACATAGTGGCTACAATATAGAAAATTAGTATTCCAAGGAGCAAAAAAGAGGTACAATATTTTTTGGGTAGGATAAAGTTTTTAAGAAGGTTTATTCCTAATTTAGCTGAAATGATAAAGCATATCACAAGTATGTTGAGGAAATGAAATGAAAAAATATGGATAGTAGATGCAAAGTATTCTTTTGAAGAGGTGAAGGAAGGTCTGACTAAATCTCCTATTTTGGTTAGCCTAGATTTTTCAAAGGATTTTATCATTTTTTCCTTTGCTTCAGAGCACACTGTAGCAGGAGTATTAATGAAAAAAATGATCAGAGCCAGGAACATCCTATTTATTTTTTAAGTCGGTATTTGAGAGATTCCACTCTTAAGTACAATATTATGGAGAAGCAAGCCTATGCCTTAGTTAAGTCTTTGAAATAGTTTAGAATTTATATTTTACACTCTCATACTCTTGCATATGTTCCTAACAATGTTGTAACAGACATATTGACTCAACCTGATCCTGAGGGCAAGGGAGGTAAGTGGATTGCATCCCTGTTGGAATATGACTTGGAGATTAAACCTAAAAAAATGATTAAAGGACAAGGTGTTTCTCAAATGATGACACAATCTAATTCCAAGTTGCTGGGAGTAAATTTCATCATTGATATTTCACATGATGTAGAAGAAGAAGTCCCTCCTTCGGTAAGCCATAAATATTTGGACTCATATTGGTACAATGACACTATATTTGTTTTAAAAAAATTGCAGGTCCCTCCTGAATTGACAAAAACAAAAACCATATTTTTAAAACAAAAGGCAACAAAGTTTTGCGTACTTAATGGTTCCCTCTATTGGAAATACCCTGGTGGGGTGTTATTCAAATGTATTCTAGATGATGAATCTCAACAAACCATGAAGGAATTCCATAAGGGTGACTACGGAGGTCATCATTACTGGAAAGCAACAGTTAATAAAATTTTGAGATCAAGGTTTTACTGGCTTACTATATTTGCTGATGTGTATAAATAGGTTTCCACTTGTCATGAATTTCATATTTTTGAAGGAAAAAGAAAGTTGTTGCCTTTTCCATTGAAGCCTATTTCTGTAGAAGCTCCTTTTCAACAATGGGGCTTGGATTTTATAGGAGAAGTGCATCCTTCATCCTCAAATCAACATAGATGGATTTTAACAACTACAAACTATTTTACAAAGTGGATAGAAGTTGTACCTACTTGTCAAGCAACTGATTCAATCATCATTCAGTTTTTGGAAAGTAATATACTCTCAAGGTTTGGTTGTCCAAGAAGAATTATTATAGATAATGTTGTTTCCTTTAAGTCTAAAAAACTAGTTAAATTCTACATTGATTATGGTATCACACTTAACCACTCAACAACCTACTACCCACAAGGTAATGTTTTTGCTGAATCATCTAACAAGAGTTTGATCGGGATCATCAACAATTTACTACAGGAGAATAAGAAATATTGGCACAAGAAGCTAACATTTTCACTTTGGGTGGAAGAGGTAAGTACAAAGAAGTCTATTGGCACATCTCCATTCCATCTTGTTTATGGTACATAGGTAGTTTTTCCTACTTCACTTGGGCTTCTAGTCATGAAGTTGTTGAAAGAGGTAGATGTTGAACCTAATAATATTTAGAGGGGGATAAGTCAATTAGTTCATGTCCATCATATGAGAGAATAGGTTTTTAAGATTGCTCAATTATATCAAGACAAAATGAAGAAAGTGTTTGACAAAAGAACCAAGGCTGATGATTTTGAGATATATAATTTGGTGTGAAAATGGGATGCAAGGAATGAAGAAAATGGTGAACATGCTAAATTCAAAAATATCTGAAAGGGGCCATACAAGGTTGCAACATATCATGGGAGCAATGCATTTTTCTTATAAGAGATTAATGGAGAATACATAAGTGGAGGACCTATTAATGACAAGTTTATCAAACATGATTCTACTTAAAGCAATTTGATTTTTTACTTCATTGTAAATATCCATTTCTTTAGTATTATAGGTTTGGGAAGCACTCAACAAAATTTGAAGCCCGAAGTGACGGCCCTAATGTTTGATGAGTATTACTAAGTGTGTTTTGTATATAAAGAATCAAGTCAGTTTTGAGTCATTTTAGTCAGAAAATAAAGAGCCTACTAGATAAGGCTACTAGTCTGCTTGTTCTTTGGCACCTCATAGGTAGGATTCCATCCCCATTGGAGCCAATGTTAGTGTCCTATAAATAGGTTGTTAGGATGTGAGTCAAAAATATATGATAGGGTAAATTCATGCCTTGGTCTCATAAATACCATGGCATGACTTCTCTTAGATTATGAGTCAATGGGTTTTTGATTGATAAGTTTGTTTGAGTAAGGTCATAAAGTAAAGTTTGATTCATGAAAATATGGTCTTGATGCCAAAGATATGGGTTGTCATATCACTAAATAGTCAGTTAGAGTAAGTCATGTCATGGTCCAAAGAATTTCATGAGCTCAAATATATTGGAGGCACATGGAATTATTAAGCAAATCATTGTGTTGTGCAAGTTGTTGCACAATGTCCTAATGCTCCACAATTGAGTATTAAGATACGGTGAGGTATGATGGGTACAATTGATGGTTTATTTTGTCTTTGTCATTCAAATTGTTCCTCCTCCAGGTGAAGAAACCCTGAGATACCACTTTATTTCTCTGCAAATTTACAAATCTTCCATCCAAGCTTGTTGCACATAGAATGTAGGGGACGCTTCTCACAACGTTGCACATCTTCAAACGAACTTTCTTCCACACCCTCCATATGACTTTCCATATTCTTGGATGAATTTTTAAAGGAAAACCATTCTTATGAACCAAAATCTTCAAGCTTCAATTTAAATTCATGTCCCTTGCTACATCGAATTGAATTTTTCTAATTTGCTGCGCATATGCAAACATTGGATTTTACATTGTGCACAATCCTTCTTTTTCATTTTCACAAGGGATTGGTACATACTAGCATCATGGAAACTCCAAAGGGAAGAAGAAGGAACACAAATGGTGGTGATATCACTATATTTGAGCCTCAGGGTCTAAGACTAGTGAAAGTAGATCCAGAAATTAGAGCTTCTTTTGAACAAGTGGGTTGTATCAGGTTTTGTGAAAAGCTTTAGGGGTACAACATGCAGGTGGAAAAGGAGTTTGCATTTGAAGATTTTTAATGAAAAAATCATAAATATCTCATTCACACATTTCGTCAAACACTTGAGTAACCTGAGATTTCAGTCTTTTAATAATGCCTTTAAAACAATAAGAAACTGAAAGCTAAAACACTTAAGTCAAGTAAATCACTGACCATACTTTGATAAGGAAACAAATGGACAAGTGATTTTTGGTCCAATTACTAGGGGAAAAAAACCATTGTGAGGAAAACCCTAGAGAGATTATTTCTATTATTTAAGAGAAGATCTAAAATTTCTTACTACCCAGAAATTTATCAATTCCAACTGTAAATCAGAAATGCAAATGAAATTATCTCAGCAATCTGATTTCTTTCTAGAAATTTGTGCCAGCAAGCTTCAACTTCCCACACATGCCAACTAAACAGTAGCCTGATTTATGGGAAATCATGTCACTGTACAGATAACAAAGAGAAACAATAAATGCACAAAATCTACCTCGATAAGTGTGCCAACAAGTACAGTACAGATTGTATAGACTTATTCCTTGGAAATCATGCCTCCCTCTTGTTGTACGGACTGTATTCTCACTGTACGAACTATCCTTCCTTATTCTATACGGACTGTTATGATTGCGCTACCTTGGGAACCATGTACTCTAATTAGCTTTCAAAACCGTGCTCTTAAACTCTCCAGAAATATTATCTCTCTCTCCTTTGTCTTTTCTGTGTGTTCTTTTGACATTCCTAAGCATGTATTTGTACTCTTTCTTTTCCCAAGAAACCCTAACTTACATAACCAACTCAATCTAATGGCTATCATAAGTCTAATCTGAGGGCTCATATTTAATGCTCCTCATTAAGTACAAAATAAGTAATAAATGCACATTAAATACTTTTTGGGTCCCACAACTTAAAATCACTTTAAGTTATAAAGTAAATTCACTTTATAAAAGCACTTTATTTAAAAAGTCACTTTACAAATAAAACATGTCTAGGAAATATGACTTTATGTCCCCCCCCATGAAAAAACATAAAAACATGAATGAGGACATCCCTTGTTACATTTAAACACTCCCTCTTAATGAGGGAGGTCCTCCTGACATTACCACTTCTAGGACCATTCTCGGACTCCAAGATATCTGCAGTGGTTTCTCCCTCTAAACCTGAATGTTGCCTCTGAACTGGTATGGTGGAACTGTGTCTTCTACTAATGCTTCGAGAATTCCTATCTCGTCTCTGAGCATTTTCTGACTGGATTAACTCATACCAGTTTATCTTTCTACTAGTACTAGATCCTTGAACTGAGGACTAACATTCGAGTGCACCTTCAGTCCTTTGAGCTTCTTTCTCTCCCTCTGAGTCAAATATCCAACCTGACTGACATATCACATGTTGGCCAAGCACTGTGTATACTCTGCCTCTCCATTCTCTAGTCAGAATTGTCCTAATGGGAACCTCATCTACTGCATGAATATGAACATAACCATGTTCAAAAGTGATTACATATCCATCATCCTCCAGAGCCAAGACTGAGAGGATATTAACTCTCAACCCTGGTACAAACAACACCCCTTCAATTTCCAGGGTCTCTCCCAAGTCCAACAGAAACCTGACACTATCGAATCCTCTGATCTGGTGAGTCCCATTCACGACATGACCAGGACCAATCTCATATATGAACAAATGAGTCCAACATTTATGTCATATGACTAGTGGCCCCACTGTCCACCATCCAAGTCCTGTCAAACTCAAAGCTATTGTTGTTGCCACTAAAAACAATGGAAACAAGAGAAAACTCTTTCTCAAACTTCTCACTAAATTCGTTTACCTCTGCAGAGGCTGCTACCTATTTATCCTTCTCCTTCTCCTTCTCCCCCTTCTTTTTGGGACACTATGCTACGTAGTGTCCATATTCATTGCATGCAAATAAATGAACTTTGATGATGTTAATCCTGGAACCCTTCTTACCTTTTCCCTTTCCCTTTGATAGAAGAGAAACATTCTCTTCAGTAGCTCCCTCTCTTCCCTTCTCTCCATTCACCCTGATCTCCTCTTGAGTGAAATCATCCCAAAGTCTGCTCCAATCTGGAAGTTTTTCATGTCCCACAATGGATTTCACAAATACTTCCCAATCCTTTGTAAAATCTCTCAAAGCTATCATCACAAGCTCCGAATCTGAGATGACTTCCCCCACAACTGCCAGTTCATCCTTAACTTGTTCCAACTGGGTAAGATATGGAACCACACTCTCACCCATGTTCAACTTGATTGAATGCATTTTATCTTTGAGTGCCATCTTACGGTTTTCATTTTTAGCCTCGTATAGGTTTTTCAGTGCCTCCCACATTTCTTTGGCTGTCTTCTTTTTAGCCAAGTGTGGGATGAGTGGATCCCTTACTCCATCCAAAATGAGTCTTTGGGCTTTGGCATATTTGAATTCATGTATATCCAAGGCAATAGGATCGTTGGAGGGAGGAACTATCATAGTAGTGACAAGAGCCCACAATTTATTTTCTTTAAAAATAGTTGTCATTCTAACCTTCCATTGCAAATAGTTAGAACTTCCATCTAACTGGTCTTCAAGTCTGATGGAAGCCATATTCAAACAACTATTCCCATTTTTCCCAACTCTGAAATCAAATTCTACTCAATGTACTTCTTACATCCCAACTCTGAAATCAAATTCTACTCAATGTACTTCTTACAGAGTCCTTTCTCTGATACCATGAAGATTTTTAATGACAAAATCATAAATATCTCATTCACACATTTCGTCAAACACTTAACTAACCTGATATTTTTGTCTTTTAATAATGCCTTTAAAACATAAAGCAACTGAAATCTAAAACACTTAAGTCAAGTAAATCACTGACCATACTCTGATAAGGAAACAAATAGACAAGTGATTTTTGGTCCAATGACCAGGGCAAAAACCCCACTGTGGGGAAAACCCTAGAGAGATTATTTATATTATTCAAGAGCAGATCTGAAATTTCTTACAACCCATAAATTTATTAATTCCAACTGTAAATTAGAAATGCAAATGAACTTATCTCAGCAATCTGATTTCTTTCTAGAAATTTGTGCCAGCAAGCTTCAATTGCCCACACGTGCCAACCAAACAGTAGCCCAATTTCTGGGAAATCGTGTCACTATATATATAACAAACAATAGCAATAAATGCACAAAATCTACCTCGAGAAGCATGCCAGCAAGTACATTATGGATTGTACAAACTTCTTCCTTGGAAATCATGCCTCCCTCTTGCTATATGGACTGTCTTCTCACTGTACAAACTGTCCTTCCTTTTGTTGCACAGACTGTTATGATTGCACTGCCTTGGGAACCATGCACTCTAATTAGCTTTAAAAATTGTGCTCTTAAACTCTCCAGAAATCTGATCTCTCTCTCCTTTGTCTTTTCTGTGTGTTCTTCTCACATTCCTAAGCATGTATATGTACTCTTTCTTTTCCCAAGAAACCCTAACTTACATAACCAACTCAATCTAATGGCTATCATAAGTCTAATTTGAGGGCTCATATTTAATGATCCTCATTAATTACAAAATAAGTAATAAATGCACATTAAATACTTTTTGGGTCCCACAACTTAAAATCACTTTAAGTTATAAAGTACATTCACTTTATAAAAGAACTTTATTTAAAAAGTCACTTCACAAATAAAACATGTCTAGGAAATATGAATTAATGTCCCCCCCATGACAAAACACAAAAACATGAATGAGGACATCCCTTGTTACATTTCAACAACATTACATTTTAATGACATTGGGGATAAGGTGGGAAAGTGTGTAAGGAAGAAACTATTGAATACGTTTTTGTAATTTCTCTCTGATATTAATGAAATTGCTAGATCAGAAGTCCCTGAGATTTGACTCTAGAGATACATGTGATTGTGCTACTTTATGCACGTGATCTTACAATATTTTTATTCTAGTTTAAATTCGTCTATGTCATATGGCTTCTTCTTTGTGTTAATTTGAAATATATGTATCAGAATTCATCTTCATCTGATGCTCTGTTGCATGTAATTCAATTGTATTTCTACTATAATCACCATGGGATTCATTCTTGTTAGATGACCTAAGGGGTTATTTGTTTTATTTGTAATATTCTATCTAGAATGATATATAATTGTCCTAAAGAAGTGATTTCTATCTTTACTTTAATTATTCACTTTTCAATCCACCAAGTATCTAGTAAGCCTTCACTAATTTCTTACCTTTTAGTGACTCCATTGCACAATGGAATTTTTTCCCACATTGCCACCAACTCTATAAATTCAATTTTACCTTAGAGATCTAGCCTTTGGACAAAATACCAAATAAATCCTTTTCAGTGATTGAATTGAAGAGAGAGATCCCTCTCTGGTTGGAAGAGCTAGCTTCCAGCCCCAAGTAGGTTTTTGGTTACCTTTCTGATTTGCCTCCTCAGCCAAGGAAATTTACAAAGTGACAACATATGCCTCGGGTGAGACTTCACTTGCATGCAGGTGAAATTGAAAGGGACGGTGTATAAGTTTTTTTTTGGTTGAATAACTTGAACCTAGGATCTTATAATTGCGCGTCAAACAAATGGTTCCAATTTTGGGATAATCATTGACGAGGATATGGTTGGCAAGGTGCCACAACTGAAATACACAGACCACAACATAAAAAATACAACAAAGTTCCTCGACCTTACGCTGAGGCACTACTTGGAGATAAAAATTGATGCAAAGAAATACCTACCTATAGCCGAGTCACAGGTATGGGATAGAGGGTTGGAGCAAGTTGGTCTACTAAAACTATTTGACATCCCACACTTTGGTAGGATCCAAGAGATCAATATATGTGTAAATATGGTACTAAGATGTGTGCACGACGACTACTTGTGGTTAGGCAAGATTATTTCTATACACACACACACCTCATTGCACGAATCATGGGATTACTGAAACATGGAAAATATTATACATTATTGTTCGCAAATAGAAAGCATAACAAGGCTATGTCATAGGTCATGAAGGATAAATTCCACATAGTTAGATGTGTGCGCCGGTTGGATGTTCCAAGTATATGTAATCCAATAAGACAATTTGCGACACAAGTTTTGGCATGAAAATTGCTGAGAAAATACAGGAAATACCCAGTGCCCACAAGCGTGATAGTTGCAATCGAGAAGTGTGTAGAAGGGGTAATGATGAGTTGGGTGCCATTTTTATTGAACCAGTTCTTGATAGATTGTGTGGAAGCACAAGAAAAAGGGATGGAGTTCCATTATTCCTAGTTGTTGCTTCCGATTGCATTAGCAACGTAGAAAGAACCAGAGGATGCACAGTTTTTGGGTATATGAGGCAAGTCGCGCTTGGCCGCCAAGTATAAAAACTTGTAGTACATGATGCACAAGGGAAGACAACTCAACAAAAATATTGAATTCTATCTATATAAGGAAATGATTAGACAGTGTATCCATGATACACCATGAATTTCACCACAACTTGTAGAAACTTTTAAACCGGTTGTGCAATTCATGGAATATTGTCACCATATGTACATACAAGAAATAAATACTCAAGAGAGTAATCGGTCAAGATAAAGTACCAAATAACATAGGATGATATAGAACTAATTATGTAGGACTGGGACATAGACTGGCAGGTCCCCTCGGATGAAAAAGAAACATAAACATAGGATCTTGGAATTGATGAAGTACCAGGCCCAGGGAATGGAACAGGAAAGAAGAGGAAGGACACAGACACAAAGATAGAGAAGGGAAAAGCAGTTCTGCACCGAAATAAGCGGAAAGTGTAAAAACACACAAGTCCACTGGCACTAAGGGAAGGAAAATTTGAGAGGTTTAGGGATCAAGTTAAGGGTATTATTGGTGACTTTTTTCAATGCGCAGTAGATCATCAAGAAGGAATAAACATAAATTTATAGGAAGATATGATTGCACTGCACCAATTGATGGAAGAGACAAGGATAACAGTTGTGCAACAAACAACTGGAGGACCAACGACAAACACAACAAGGCCTAAAGAAGAAAGACTGACGATCCATCATACATTAGAGGTAATGATGGAGCATAGGAATCATAGTTAAATTAACAGTAGGGATCATTTCATTCCCATCAACATAAATGCAGGAGAAATAATGTAGAATAAGTCACTTTGACTTAATCTTATCATAGATACTGGGATAAATGTTTTAGGGTTTGTAGGTTCGCATAGCACAAGAATCAAACCTGCGCACAACCAAAGTGTTTGATGAATTGGATAAGGCCACAAAATATATTTCCAACATGTGTATCGACTACAACAGAGTTGAACATGAGAGAGATGCAGTTGTGCAGAAGGTAGAACAGGTGAAGCAAGTGTTTGAAAAGGTTTTCAAAGAGATCCGAGAGGTATTAATGGAGGTGGATACTCCATTGGAATATCAAGTAACGAATATCAGCGAAGCCATCCAGGGATTCCACACAAACATTATTGAGTTAGAAACACAAATGACATCAATCACACCTACAGAAGAAAGATACCAAAGGGAGAAGAAAGTAAGCATCGTCGTGGAAGATATCATGAATTTGGAAGAAAAATGTGTTATGTTGTACAAAGACAACACATAAGTCTATAATCAGTTGTCGAAGGATTCCTAATTATAGAGTATTGAACAGAATCTTCAAAATGCACAAGGGAAATATTAGAAGATCAAGGAAACAATCAACAATTTTCCACCAATCGAGACGATGACGGTGATGCATGAGAGTAAGAAACTATATGCTGAGATGAACCAGCTGAGGGCCAAGAAACAAGCTAGCATGCAATATATAGAGAGGCTACAAGAAGAATAATTAAAATTTATAGAGGATATATCAGAAGCACAACATAGGATCAAAAAAGCAATGGAACAAGTTGAAGAGAAAAGACAGACTCATATCACTGCAGAATTAGTAGAAACAATTGTGTCAAATGATACAAGAGTCAAGGAGAAGAAAAATACAACAAAGGATGTTCTTGAAAATTTCAAGGAGAATTTGAAAAAGACTTAAGTAGCTCGAGACAAGCCACAAGTGAGTGTTGGGGGCCTGTTGGATAGGCATTTTGGATGCGAATAACTAATTTTTGGGAACTTCTCCATAGAATAATAAAGAGGAAAAGTTAGGACTGGAGTGTGACGCAAGGGAGCGCAATCTAGAGTAGTTCAGTGTTAAAGAAGGGAAAAGTAGCAGTTCATTGCTAAAGTAGGGAAAAGAATAAGTCCAACGCTAAAGAAGGGAAAATCAACAGATTGACGCTAAAGCAAGAAAAATGGTTATGACATGTTAAGGTTTTTTGGGGACAATTTTTTATTAGGGTTTTTAGCCATAAATTCTATGTATAAATTTGTAAAGGTTTGGGGAATATGAGGTTGGATTCTAGGAAGATATTAGGCTGAGAGTAGAGAGAAGGTTTCTCATGATTGATGAAGAGATTCTATGTAGATATAGGCTTGCACCACATAATGGATAGGTAGGTTTGGGGTTTAAAATATGTTGTATCTTTTGTAAGCATACTTCACATGCCTAATATGATTATTGCATGAAGACTAATATAAGAAGACAACCATTGTGGATGTAGCCCAATGATTGGGTGAACCACATTAAAATCATGTGTTTCTTGTGTTTGTTGATGTGATTACTTGTGGATGTTATGGTTACGAATGATTAATATATATATGTTTAAAATATGATTGATGCACAATAATAATCAATGATTCAATAGATTGGTTACGTTGTAATCTATATTATATTGTTTATGCACCCTAGGGTTTAGGGTACTGAATGAATCTTGGATGGGTCAATGTTGCACAATTTTTCAAGTAAAAGTAATGATTGTTAGATAGTACAATTTTCACAAAGGGTTTGTTAACTAATAGAAAGGATGTTAAATCAGGATATTTCACACATGGTGAATAAGTATTAATGGTTATGTTGATGGAATCCCATCCTCTCATCTCTACGGACACTTGGTTCCTACAGCCCCAGTAAATGCCTCGGGTGAGACTTCACTTGCATGCAGGTGATGACGAAGGGGCCAATGTCTAAGGGCTTTGTTGGTTGAATAACTTGAAACTAGGGTCTTATACTTGTGCATCCAATAATTGTGTTGTTCCATTATACTAGACTCCAACTGCTGGAAAATATACATGTGAGAGTACATATCTGTGATGACTTCCTCCAGCTCTATTTTGACCTTTTATACGTATGATTTGAATTATTTCATGCTTCCCTCGTCTATCCTCACATGCTATAGTTGTTTCTCATGCTCTCTGATTATGAAATCCTTCTCTTGATTTTGGAAATACAATTTCTTAAGGTTTTTCTCTGTGGCTGTGGTAAAAGAAGTGCCAACGGATGCTATGGAGAGTGGATCTTGGCTGGCATATTTTGTTACAGTGTTTTCTATGATGATGGATAATAGTTTTCCCCCTGTGACTGGTACCTTTCTGACTTGTTATTGCATGATGTGGCCAGTGGATTTTCCATACATGAAAATTTTCAAGTTCGACACTTTGATCGGTTTATATGAGGCGTGAAGTCCCAATTCCATTCCATCAAATTGAGGCTAACCACCAATCAATTCTGTTGATGACTCTAGAAGATTGATGTCCATTGGTGAGGCATCATTTTTCAAAGCATCTTCATCACTTTTTCGCTGCTCCTCCCTGACTTCCTTGGCTGTAGCTTGATCCACCACTCTTTGTTCTACCACTATTGTCTCTATAACTTCCTTATGAGCTACAAATTTTTCTTCTCTCTCATCGTCTTCTTCATTATCATTTTCAACCTTCTCTTATGCCCATGTTGTTTTCAATGTTGTTGTTGTATCAACTTCTACCTTAGCCTTGGCCTCCACAATCTTCCTCTTCTTTTCAACAACATCCTCTTTCTTCTTTTGAATATTTTCTTTCTTCCTCCTCTTATTGTCTTCTACTAGTTCTTCCTCTTCCATTGATATAGAATGTGTGGAGATAATTACAACAAATTCTTTTGATGTTGCTTGTTCTTCCTCCTTTTTTCGTGCTTCGTCACAGTATTTTTCCTTATTGAAAATACTTCCTATGGGATTTCCT
Organism: Picea sitchensis; assembly: GCA_010110895.2. Lineage (NCBI taxonomy): Eukaryota > Viridiplantae > Streptophyta > Pinopsida > Pinales > Pinaceae > Picea > Picea sitchensis. The sequence continues at coordinate 165,795 of SNQJ01S0022080.1, read as the reverse complement.
GATATTCGGAAAATGAATTTATCATAAATATGGGTCCTATAGTGGATTTATTCTTCATCCCAAACAACTGAAGTGCACTCCCAATTATTCTTGATCTGGATGCATTACTCCTTACCCACCTTTTTGGGGTTATTTCTTCTAAATATTTATTTTCCGAAGCGATACGATAACAATGTATCCACTTCGATTCGAGCCTCCTTGGTATTCTTGAAAGAGTATGATCCAATCCATAATGGTAGCGAGGTATAGATAGACATTTTTTCATGGTAGAGAGCTACCTCAAATATGTGGATCACCATTTGATAGGAAACCTCTTAAAGTACCAATTTGTTGGGGAAAAATCTTGGGAGTAGATGGGGAGCTTTGGTATCCCCATGTATTTTGATGTAAGTTCCATGTTCCATTAGGTACCAGTCCCCAATATTTATAATTATTTCTAACACTTTATTTGTCATGCACATGGATGGTTGCATATATTGTGGTATTCCATCCTATACTGGTGCTCCCATAACACATTGTAGTAAATTTGTATGGACATATCTATCGATTTCCATGCCCAACTCATCTTAGGATATTGATGTAACACACACATAATGTCCAATAGATAGAATGACATGTGAAAATTTGTAAACGTCCCAGGCTCAGTCTTCTTAACATCTGTGATAGACTCTATCAGGATTGTTGATAATATATCAACATAGTTGAACGTTGACCCTTCATCCATGCAATAGTATATCAATGACATTAAGGAGAGAGTAAACATAGAATCATGTTTCTCTTTGTATAGTATGCAAATCATCACCACTATATATTGGTAAGGATTTCTCAATGTAGTGGTAGGATACTCGCAAGATTTCCTGTGCTTGAAAGTTTTATTCGTCTTGTACCAGATCTTGAACAAGTCTTTTTATTTGTGCTTGAACCCATTGAGAACTTCCTCATCCAACTTCCGAGTTCCCTTTTATATATGATAATATTTTTCCATATTCGATGAACGAATCTATGGCTCTTCCCTAGCATTCAATATGTATCGATTTTTCAGGTCCACATGCTTGAGAATCCACACTATTGCATCTGAACAAGGGAATATTGTAGCATCGGTTGCCACGCTAGGTAGTCCTGATCTCAAAATATTCTTGAAGATTTGGAGCTCATATTTGTCTTCATCTTCCAGCGGGAATGTCTGTCTTTTGGACATCTGAGTCTCCTCCTTTCTCTAGGATTCATGTTGTATCATCGTATACTGCTCTTGGAGAATCCATTTCTTCATCCTGTCTACTTCCAATTTTGGAAGCCTCTCTAGTAGGGGCCTTTCTTGTTATCTTCTTACACAAGTACATTTTTGAACCTACAACACACATTAATAATTAGAGAATAAATTCAGTAGTAAAGATGACTAAAAACATTAAACATTAGTTTTTATAAGCATATAATAAATGATCATTTGAATGAACATTTAAAGAAAAATATTCCCATGTTAACTTGTGCCAGATACTTGAAGAATCACTATTGTTAATGTTAGGAGGGATATCATCAACTAAGGATGATAGGATGATCGGAAACACGATGCAGGTTTAATATTTGGTGAGAAACCAGGTAAATTGGTGCCAAATATGGCGAGTGATCCAGGGGAACAATCAAGGAGTTGATGATAACTCTATTGGTTTGGACCAAGGAAGTTCTTACACAGATAACCTATGAGTAAAAATTCACATCAGAGAGGTTAGTGGGAACCTCGCTAGAACGTAAGCCTAGAATCATAGTTGAACTTGGGAAGTCTAATAGTATGATCAATCAAATTCTTGTTAATTCCTATGGTATTTCACTGGAGGTGATGTTGTTAAATGCACCAATGAGATAGAACACACATCGGAGAAATTAATGTAAACTGCATCAAAATGGAATGGCGAAAATGATAACAAATCCACTGGTGTAAAGGATTGATGTTGGTGGAGTTAGTATAAACCTTTCTGATTTACATCAAAAGAGTTCATGGAAAGTTCATTGATTACAACGGTGAGGTTCTTGTTGAGGTCACCGATTACACCAGAAGAGTTGATGATAAGTCTTATGGTACACCACTGGAGGTGATCAAATAAACTTTGTTGATCACATGAGTCTATGAAAAATATGGTTAAGTTCTTTGGGAAGAAAGAGATTATGGGTAAGTTTTGGGTATGAGTTTGATCAGACGAGGTGATTTTTTAGGCACAATAGTGACCAAGTCGAGGAAATAAGTATTGCTAATCTTGATTGCCCAATAAATGGCAATGTTTCGACCTCAAAACAATGAGTGAAAAAATTGGGGACAATGTGTTAGGGAATACTTATTTTCCATGTCAACCTGGGGTTTTGACCTAATTTAAATTGAATGAGTGTTGGTTGAGGCAAGATACAACTATTAGGTAGAGTCAAGGTGAAAGGAGTGGCAGTTTTATTTGGTAGAAGTGACAGATAGAAGCATTTCCAAGGTTTATTATGTTATGGGTCTAGGGTGGGACATGGATAGGGAAGGAGATACAAAACAAAAAAAGATGATATTCGGGGTTGATCAAAAGAATCGATGGCCTTGGTCATTAGATATAATTCCTAACCCTAATCCTTAAAAGAGTATATATATATATTCATGCCAATAATATCTTTAGTGATTACCTAAATAAAAAAGACACATTGACAATTGCAATGATGGTAGATGAAAACCCTTATGAGTGGGATGTCTCGATGCTTAGTCGCTCGATACTCTTTTCTCCCTAGATATGATTGAAAATGATTAAAATAGGAGAGGAAGCTCTATTTTATAACTCTAGGAGAACAATTTGAAGTCACTTGAGGGGTTGGGAGAAACCCTATTGATGTTTAAAAGTACGCTCTACTAGAGGTGGAGTTGAGAAGTGTTCCAATACTGCCAAAAACATTGGTGGAAACACATCTAGTATGCACTGGAGTTGTTTATGTTAACTTGACCAGTAGGAAAAAAATCACATCAAAGAGGTTTACAAGAAGTTTACCGATTAAATACCTAGTGCATCAAAGGAAATGAGGAAAATTCCTCCAGTTCGATCAACAAAGTTGGTAAGAACTCCTCTGGTTGATTCAAAGAAGTTAATGTTAACTTTACCTATGATAAGGTATGCTTATTGAAATATTTTCATGGAAATCCCTCTGATTCATTGGGGAACTTAAGTGGAACTCCTCCAGTATATACTGGAGGAATTGAGGAGAAATTTTCCAATATGGATTAGAGGAGTTAAAAGGAACTTCTCCGATAACTTAAAAAAAGATTCTTTAAATTTTTTTCCAAGTGTCAAAATAAAAATCAAACCAAACAGGGATTGAAACATTGAAAAAATAGATCATAGAGGAATGAGAAGAATCAAATATCACCTTTTTGGGGTCACTCTTCAAGTCAAGAAGATCTCATAGAGAAAAGGAGGGGTCCCATTTTCTTTGGAAATAAATGGTTTTTCAAGCAAAGATCCAAGAAAAAAGGAAGGTGTTGATGCTTCAGACAACAAATGACAACACATTGGGCAAAGCCATGAATCTATGTAGAGAGGTATCTAAATATTAAACTTCTAATAATGGAAGAACATGCAATGCATGACCCAAGAGAGAAAGAGTATGTCCCATAGTGTTTTAAAATGTAAATTTTGATGAGATAGGTTAGTATGGTGCAAGGGAGAGGTTAGAACCATGCTCAGAACAAATTGATTACCACAATATAACCTTCTCAACCATAATTAGCTTCGGGAAGGCATGAGAAGCAAAATAGTGAAATGAGACATCAGGAATGTTGAAAATACAAGTTGATTATGCATTTCTATGGTGTTGTTCCTCTACCAGCGAGCCTCCATGGCCCTAACAAAGTCACTCCAGTGTGACAAGCCTTGCTCCACTTTCAGCAAGAGTCCATAGCCCCGAAAAATATACTTGCATATCCAAGATGATATGGAATGCCTTTCCCCAAGCCTTTACCTTTTATAATTTGATTCTCTTATATTCAGAGAAAGGTGGATGGGGGGATTCCAATTTTTTCCTTTAAAGGCATGTGAGATGACACATATGAAAGTGATATATGCCAACTTGATTATAGATGAATGAAATCCTTGAGTAACATGTCTTGAGTGCTAAAAATTCATTTCCAAAATAGTTTCCCTTTAGTTCCAGAAAAACAAAAAACTTTTCTTATACATTACCCTTGGCTATTTTCCTTGCAACATTTTAAGAGTACAATTCCCGTCTGCTCGTGAACTATGTTCCACTATTGGGTCTGACTTGAAGTAGTGCACACCAAGGCTTCATATATAAAAATGAATTTATTTCTAGAATACAAAATACAAATTTACAAGCTTTTGATATCAATGTGTCACACTTCAACAATTATTCAGGTCCAAGAAATCAAGTTTTTTGAGAAGTCCATAGTAAAAAGATTCAGGAGAGGAAAATAAAACTAATTGGAATCAAAAGAAACAAATTGAAAAGAATAAATAAGAACAAGAAATGCATAGAAAAGTTAAAGTAAGATTGATCTAGAAATAAAAAATGAAGAAACACAATCTTTATTTATGTACAAGTTGAAGATTCCGTAAGGGCTAGTTGATGTAATGATTTAGGATTTGGCCATTGAAAGGGAGTAGGTCTGTATCCCCTTAAATATTTAGAAAGATGTAGGTTCCTAGGTCAACCTTCTCTTTGATTTTGAAAGGACCCTACCACAATTGTTGAAAATTTGAATCTTTTCCTTTATCTTCATGTGGCTTGTCCCACTAGAGGACCATGTTGCCAACCTGAAAATATTTCTCGCCAACATAATTTTTATCAAAGCAATGTTAATGGTCTTTTGGTGAGATTCAAATTTGGTTTTATATTTGGCACAATTCTGTTATATATTTTATAAGGTTTCAATGCATATTTCGATGATAAGACATTCTCTCTCGCGTTATTGTTGTGTAAGCCAAAGGGAAGGGAGGTAGATATTGGAAGGCAAAGTAGCTTCTTTCTCGTATACACGAAAGTAAGGAGAGGTCCCAATGGATGCTTTGGGAGTGAAATGATAAACCTAGAGGGTGTTTTCTAATGCATTATGCCAATTCCTTTATTGGTTGACTACAATTCATTTAAGTATGTAGATCATGTTTTTGTTTGTGGATCCAACTGGGCCATTTCCCTAGGGGTAATAGTTGGATACATATTTTAAAGTGATCCCCTTTTATAGAGAAAAATCAACTAATTTAAGAGATGAAAAATGTGTTTCTGTGTCAAATACAAGAGTGTTAGGTACTCCAAACCTGGTTACAATGTGTTATTCATGAAAATTTGTTACCACTTCATCATTTACTTTGGTCAAAGGTATTTCTTCCATCCAACAGGTAAAATAGTCAATGGAAGTTAGAATATACCTGTGATTTTTGGATAAGTGGGGATTTATATCACCAGTTATGTCCATCCCTCATTGTTGGAAGAGATATTCAACAACTAAAGGTTGAAGCGGAACAACTGCCTTGATCTCTCTTCTAGTGGACTTTTGGAAAACATCGTAGCTTCGAGAGTAGGCATGTGCATATTTGAATAATGTTGGCCAATAGTACCCAACTCTTAATGTGTTATGGGTTGTGGTCTCTCCTGGAAAATGACCTCCAACTCATCCATCATGCATATATTTGAGAATCATGTCAGCATCTTGCTTTTCAAGACATCAAAGGAGAACTTCGTCATAATTCTTCCTGAACAAGATTCCATGTACCAACTGATATTGTGTAGAATTCATCCTTAGTTCTATTTTTTGTTTGGAACTAAGATGATTAGGAACAGTTCTATGTTGAATATAGTATTTGAGATCATTGTACCATGAATTCTCAATTGATGGGACATAAGGAACTTGTTGTGTATAGAGGGTTGGTTCCTCTTTCCATCCATATTCTTCTTGATCCTCAGAATCCATGACTCCATTTGCTAACTTACACATGCCTTGACCCTTAGCGATGGTTTCTAGTTTTAATTTAAGGTCATATTCCTATAAATGAGTCATCTATTTTCCTCACATCTCACCCATTTCATTTTGTACAAACAATGATATGACCTTTGGGTGTCGAACAATCACCTTAGTAGGATTTTTTAGTATATAAGGCCTGAATTGTTTGATATCTTTATGGAAAACAAAATCTTTCTTTTCTACTAGAGAGTAATTTAGTTCAACGTCTTGGACTCTAGTTCTCATAAATTTTATGGGGCACTCATTCCCTTGATAATCTTTCTAAGTGAGCACTACTGCAAGAGAATGGTCAGAGGCGAAAGTATACAACAAGAAGTCCTTAGTAAAATGAAGACTTTGTAAAGAAGGTGAAACCACTATGGTGGCATTGATATTCTCAAAGGATTCCTTTTCGACATATGTCCACTTGAATTGGACATATTTATTTATCATATGTTGAAGGGGTTTAACAATTTCATCAAAATCTAGAACAAATCTTCTTACGTAATTAATTTTGCTAAAAACAAACTACATAGACCTTTTGTTTTTTGGAGGTGGGATTTTCATAATAGATTTAGTTCATTCTGGGTTGAAAAAAATCCCATCCTTTGAAATAATATTCCCCAACAATTTACCTTTTGAAACAACAAAGATTCTCTTCTTTTGGTTTAAAGAAATACCGTATTTTTTGTATCTTTCAAAAATATGCTTCAGATGTTTGGGGTGATCAACTCTTTTTTTTGAATAAACAATAACATCATCAAGATAGATCACCATGCTATGACTGATTATACCTTTGAAATCCATGTCCATTTCCCTTTGAAAGGTAGTACTAGTGTTTATTATATCGAAGGGAATTTTTCAATATGCATATATTCCCCACTTCATACTGAAAGTGGTATTTAACCAGTTTGGTTTTTCTACAAGAACCTAGTTGTAAATAGAAAACTCATCCAAAAAAGAAAACATTTCATAACAAGAGACAAGTTGCGAGATTTGTTCCATGGAAGGAACTAGATAATTGTCCTTATTGTAAGCTCAATTCATATTTAAAAAAAGTATGCATAATCTAATCTCCCCTGAGTTTTTCCTGACATGCACCAGGATGGACACCTAGGTTGAGTGATAAAATTTGAAGATGATATGGGCTTCCAAAAACTTCTTGAGTTCCTTCTGAGCAAGTGGCTCAAATTTCATATGTATTTTTCTCAACTCCTGTTGAAATGGCTTGACACCTTATTTGATAAGAATCAAGTGTTGAATAATTAGGGTGTCATACATATTCAAATATTCATATGTCTAGGAAAATACATCACAATATAACTTAAATAATTGCTTGAATGTACGTTTCTCTGCCTCTAAAAAACAAGTGTACAAATTGACATATTTAGGATGTTCAGGGGTTGCTAGATTCACTAGAAAGTGCATCATAGTAGAGTTGTTTGTCTTCATATTCATAGGTTTTTTTTTATCTTGGTTTGCGAATCAAACAACTTTTCAAGCGATAATACATTCCTCGGGATGAAATTTGTTTTTATCTTACTTTCATCATCTCAGTATTTTCGAAGATATTTCTCATGCACTTCATCATCTACTACTGAGTCCTAGAATACATCAACACTAGTGAGGAAATTAATTATATGAGTATCATTTTTGAACACTCTCTAGTTCATGACATTGTCCAGTATAGAAGGCTTGGAAATTATTTCAATCGAAAAACCATCATTAAGAGGCATGAACCTAGATGTTGCATTCGCTAAAATGTCTGCAGCAACATTCTGACGATGAGGTATAGAATTAATATTAAAATATTCAAAGGAATAAAGTAGGTTCCATACCTCTTGTTGATAACTTTTCAAGTCGAGAGATAGGTAGTGAATAGTATTTCGTACCTGTCAGAAAACTATATCCAAATCACCAAATACTTAAAGGTGTTTTACCTTAAGGGAAATGGATTTCTTCATGCCTTGGACCAAGTCTTCATATTCAACAATATTGTTGGTGCATTCAAAGTCTAAGAGACATGATATGTGACATAGACCCCTTCTGACCCTCAGGCCAAAGTCCACTCTTAGGACCGTTCAATCACTCCTCTGAGCTAAATTAGCTCTTTTGATTCCCTGCTGGAATCTCAATTTCCCGATCCACAGGTCCTTCTTCTTACCTCACGGTCTTCTGCTCACGACCATGAAATTCGGGTTTCAAGACTCATAGAGTTTTGATGTCGAGAACCTCTATCCCCTTGATCTCCTGAACACCGAAATGTCGAATTGTCGAAAAGGCTTCAACCAACAATCAGCCCCTGGGCTATGTCTTGGTCCCTGCGACTCTACTCCATATGACTGCAGTCCTATTCCCTTTGGGACTTATCAATGTGAGAGCCCGACCTCTTGTCAATAGAACTCCTGAATTCCCGATTTTCGATTTGCCGAAATGGCCTTTGTCGCATTATCCCCTCTTGGATATGCCCTGATCCATGTGACCACTCCTCATAAGACCTATGTCCTATTTCGGGGTTTCCTAGTGTGTAACTCCTGGTCCCTTGTCCTTTTGAATCCCAAAATGCCAATACCTGGAATGACGAAATGCTATTCTCCCCGAGTCTTCTCCTTTCACGATTTCAAAATTCCAAATACCTAAATGCGTAGATGCCTTGTCCTCAGGATCTCCGGAATGCCGATATCCGAAATCCCGACATGCCCTTTTATCCAGTCTTTCACCCTTCGCACTTTCAAAGTTTCAAACACCAAAAGACCTCTCAGTCCTTAACCTCGGAACTCTCGGAGTCTCAAACCCTGATACGCCAACTTGACGCCTGCTGGAAATCCTTTCAAGATTTCGCGTCTCGGGTTATCCAGATGCAAGAATCCTTCTTACCTCTACTCCTTCTTCCGGTATCTGAATCCTCGAAGTACTCTTCTTTTCAAGACTTTCCCCAAAATCCTGGATTACTGCCACGTGTCCTCCCTCAGATGGATGGTCCTCGTTGTTTTGTGATTTCGCGACTTATGACCCCCTGTGACACAATCTCCTCTGTCAACTCGAATCCCCGGTAACCGAAATCCTGGTGGACTCTCAATCTCTGCCACGTGTCCTCCACAGATGGATGGACCAGATCATTTTAGGGATTTCGTGTCCGCTACTCTGTGAGTGAGGGTTTAAACCTTGTGTAGCTCTCGACAAGTCTAACGAATATCGACTATTCTGAGTGAGATCCAATGGCTCAGAATCTCTTCTGTCCTGCGCGCTCCTCCACTGCTCCCTGGACGTGGAAACTTCAACGGTCCAGATCTCTTCGGCTGATCCGATGGCAGTTGTGCTCCTCCTGAGCTTATGTGCTTTCTTCCTGACTTGGAAGAATTCTCCAAGTGAAAAAGGCCTCAACCTTTTCTCCTCTCCTCTGTGAACTCTTTACCTTGAGTCTCGCCTGCGTACATGAAAATGCTCTCCCTCCTGAGTTTTCCTATTTCTCAGAGTCATAAGGAACTGGGTCCTTTCACCCTTTCTCCTTCAAATGGAGAATCTGATTCCCTCCTGGCACTCCTTACCTCAAGAAACCTCTTGCTGAGTTTGTAGGGTGTTCAACAACCCTGTGAAGATCCTTTTCCTTGGACTCTTCTTCAAATCTAGAACTCAAAGAGTTCTTCCTATGCTCTCTGGCACCTACTGAATGCCCTCCTGGAAGAGTGTCTAGAATCCTCAGTGATTCTAACTTCTATTGAACTCACAATAGACTTCTTCCTTAGCACTCTATGTCCGTGCTCAATGCCCTCCTGGTAGAGCCTTACAGAACTCCTCAAAGATTCTGTCTCCTTACTATGTCTTCCTCTACACAGTCTTGCCTCCAAGGTGTTCAACAACCTTGAGGTCTTCCTCTGAGATAATGATTTCAGCTACTGTACCCTCCTGGCACGCCTTTGTCTGAAACTGCAGAATTCAGAAATGCACTCTCTGTGCATGGCTATCAGAATCCACAACGTTCTGTCACACCCTCCTGGTGTGAAGCCTCAAAGACCTCTAACCCTGAAATCAACCAACCCCTACAAATGCATTCCTAACATACATCTACAACATATAAAGAACACACATAGACATTCATTCAACACAAAAATACTTGCAGTAAAAACTGCTTCTGTTTGTATTAATAAAAATGCCTCTTTACAAAGGTGTTATGAGCACAAATTGTAACAAGGTCTCGGCTCTCCTCAACTCTAACTTACTCTATGCTCTCTCTGCTACTTTTCTACCAACTCCTCCTCTCTACAAAAGATATTCAAAAGATCTTTTACATGAGGGGGCTCTTCGAGCTGTTCCCTCCAATCTACCTACCCTATTCAATTACATTGAATGGGTTGTCTAGTCCAGAATCGGAACTAGATTTTATCCTTACAAACATTCAAGGCTCCCAACAGCTATGCCTATGAAAAGTGCAGATTTACGACTCAACAGCCTTACATTCATTTAATTATATTCAAGTTTAAATTTGAAATGAGGGTTGTGCCTCTCTTCATTGAATGCGTGCGCTGACGTGGGGTGGTTGGTTGCCTGATTGACGTGGAGAGATGCTCCTACATCATACTCCTCAGCTACAAAATTCATGAGCTCCTGCTCATGAGCTTCCCATCCTAGCTGTTGAAATCCTCCTGGATCCCAAAAACATTTCTGGAGTTGTTCATCTGCTCCATCTCTTTGCTGTTGCTACTTCTGCTGCGCTGCTACTTTTCTGCCCAGATTTTCCTTGCTAGCAGTCTCTGCTGACTCTACCATCAGCCTCCTGATCTTCTCAATCACTTTGTCCAGCTGCTTTAGTGGTTGGCGTTGTTCATACAGTCTCCTCTGCTGCAAAATTTTTCTGCAGATGGATAGATCACAATGATCTCCCATGCCATCCTCTTCATCCTCTATGGCACTAAGTGTCCACTCCACTATAGTTCCCTCTGTAGTCTCCTCTTGACTGGTCTTTTATTCAGCCATCACCTATGACAGTTCTTCTGCCATTCCTCTTGTTGCTATGTGTCCAGCTTCTTCCAGCAGCTCCTCAGAATGGAATTTTTCTTCATCTGTTTCCAACCTCATCTGGTGGACGTGCATGCTCTGCACCTCTACCCTTCTCTCTAGGGTTTCAATCTGCTCCCACAGATCAACAAAGCTCATGTTGTCTGCCTCTTCTTTTTCTACTTCTGCAAGATTCAATGTTGCAGTCTTTTCAGTTTCCCAACTGAAAATATTGAGCCACTCCTCAGAGTGCTCATCTTCTTCTTCCGCTTGGGCAGCTTCTAACACCTGCTCCAATTCTTCTTTGACAGTCATAGCTGACTATTTTTCTCTTGTTGTTGTTGTTTCATCGACAACATAGATCTCTGCCTCCTCTGGGCTAAGTGGTAGGAATATTCCAATTCCCCCAATCATTAGAAATTTTTTCTGATCTTTCTTTCCTATCAGTTGCATTTGCTAATCCAAATCCATCTCTGAGCTCATCTGCGCTGTCAGCTCCTCAGGCTGATCTAAACTTACCTCTGAGTTCATGAGACTCTCAAACAGTCCCATTTCTATTCCCATGCCCACTTGGAAAATTGGGATTTTCCTACTGCCCTCCTGGAAGTCCATGAGATCCCGTAGTGACCTCACCTCATTGTTCTCCTGGCAATGTGAAATTCCCTGGCTATCCTCCTGACAGTCTGTGAGATCTCGTAGTGATCTCATCTCATTTCCCTCCTGGTAATTGGGAACTTCTATTCTGCTCTCCTGGAAGTCTTTGAGATCTTCAACTGATCTCGGTTCAACCTCATCAATGAGATTCCTCCCAGTCTCTAGCTCACATACCTGAATCATCACTTCTTCTGGTTCGTTGAGGTTTTTAGCATGCCTCAAACATACTCTCAACAACCTCCTCTGTCTTCTAGCCATCAACTCCTTGAATGGCCATTTTATCTTTGTCTTCTTCATGGGCCATTCATATACCTATCTCGACTTGGTATCTTGCTGCATCCCAAATTCAAGTTCATCCATCCTTTCCCTGATCTCGGCAAGCTCCTTATCCCATGCAACGTTCTCCTATTGCTAGCAGTTCTTCTTCCCACCATGTGCATGACCTTCAATAGTCATTTTTCTTCTATCTGCCCTCCTGGAAAACCTGCTATTGTCACTCTGCAACTGTGAGTGCTTCAGCTTCTCCTACAGTCCTCCTGACCATATTCTTGATTGTTGTCTACCTGCAAACAATCATTACAGAGCTTCCAATACTCTGTTTTCCTTTTCCTTCTCTCTGCATGTCCCTGCAAGATGCCTCTGATACCAAACTGTCGTGTACCAGAGTATTCTCCTTCTCTTCCTGCTTCCTCTATTTGAAATGTACAAATAGAATCAGGCTCTGATACCACAACTGATGCAGACCCCTTCTGATCCTTGGGCTGAAGTTCGCTCTCAGGACCGTTCAATCATTCCTCTTAGCTAAATTAGCTCTTTTTATTCCCTGTTGGAATCTCAATTTCCCGATCCATAGGTCCTTCTTCTTACCTCACGTCTTCTGCTCACGACCATGAAATTCGGGTTTCGGGACTCACAGAGTTCTGATGTCAAGAACATCTATCCCCTTGATCTCCCAAACACCGAAATGTCGAATTTATGAAAAGGCTTCAACCAACAATTAGCCCCTGGGCTATGTCTTGGTCCCTGTGACTCTACTCCATATGACCATAGTCCTATTCCCTTCGAGACTTATCAATGCAAGAGCCCGACCTCTTGTCAATGGAACTCCCAAATTCCCAATTTTCAATTTGCAGAAATGGCCTTTGTCGCATTATCCCCTCCTGGCTATGCCCTGATCCTTGTGACCACTCCTCATAAGACCTTCATCCTATTTCGGGGTTTCCCAGTGTGTAACTCCTGGTCCCTTGTGCTTTTGACTCCCGAAATGTTGATACCCAGAATGCCGAAATGCTATTCTCCCTGGGTCTTCTCCTTTCGTGATTTTGGAATTCCAAATACCGAAATGCGTAGATGCCTTGTCCTCAGGATATCCAGAATGCCGATATCCTAAATCCTGACATGCCCATTTCTTCGTTCTTTCACCCTTCGCACTTTCAGAGTTTCAAACACCGAAATACCTCTAAGTCCTTAACCTTGAAACTCTTAGAGTCTCAAACCTCGATACGCCAACTTGACGCCTGCTAGAAATCCTTTCAGGATTTCGCATCTTGGGTTCTCCATATGCAAGACTCCTTCTTACCTTTGCTCCTTCTTCTTCTGGTATCTGAATCCCTGAAGTACTCTTCCTTTCGAGACTTTCCCTGAAATCCTAGATTGTTTCCACGTGTCGTCCCTTAGATGGACGGTCCTCATCGTTTCGTGATTTCGTGACTTATGACCCCCTGTGACACAATCTCCTCTATCAACTCGAACACCTGGTAAATGAAATCTAGGTGGACTCTTGATCTCCACCACATGTCCTCCATGGATGGACGGTCTAGATCGTTTTGGGGCTTTCGTGTCTGCTACTCTGTGAGTGAGGGTTTAAACCTCGTGTAGCTCTTGACAGATATGACGGTTGTCGGCTATTCTGAGTGAGATCCAATGGCTCAGAACCTCTTTTGTCCTATGTGCTCCTCCACTGCTCTTTGGACGTGGAAACTTCAATGGTCCAGATCTCTTTGGCTGATCCGATGGCAGTTTTTCTCCTCCTGATATTACACGCTTTCTTCTTGATTTGGAAGAATTCTCCAAGTACAAAAGGCCTCAACCTTTGCTCCTCTCCTCTGTGAACTCTTTACCTTGAGTCTCACCTGCGTACATGAAAACACTCTCTCTCTTGATCTTTCCTATTACTTAGAGTCATAAGGAACTAGGTCCTTTTACCCTTTCTCCTTCAGATGGAGAATCTGATGCCCTCCTGGCACTCCTTAGCTCAAGCAACCCTGTGAAGATCCTTCTCCTTGGACTCTTCTTCAAATCCAAAAATCAAAGAGTTCTTCCTGTGCTCTCTGGCACCTACTCAATGCCCTCCTGGCAAGGTGTCTAGAATCCTCAGTGATTATGACTTCTGTTGAACTCACAACATAGTTCTTCCTCATCACTCCATGCCTGTGCTCAATGCCCTCCTGGAAGAGCCTTATAGAACTCCTTAGAGATTCTGTCTCCTTACTGTGTCTTCCTCTACACATTCTTTCCTCCAAGGTGTTCAACAACCTTGAGGTCTTCCTCTGAGCTAATGATTTCATCTACTGTACCCTCTTGGTACGCCTTTGTTTGAACCTGCAGAATTCAGAAATGCACTCTCTGTGCATAGCTATTAGAACTCGCAACATTCTGTCACACCCTCTTGGTGTGAAGCCTCAAAGACATCTAACCCTAAAATCAAACAACCCCTGCAAATGCATTCCTAACATACATCTACAACATATAAATAACACACATAGACATTCATTCAACACAAAAATACTTGCAGGAAAAACTGCTTCTGTTTGTATTAATAAAAATGCCTCTTTACAAAGGTGTTCTGAGCACGAACTGTAACAAGGTCTCGACTCTCCTCAACTCTAACTTACTCTATGCTCTCTCTGCTACTTTTCTACCAACTCCTCCTCTCTACAAAAGAGATTCAAAAGATCTTTTACATGAGGGGGCTCTTCGAGCTCTTCCCTTGAATCTACCTACCCTATTCAATTACATTGAATGGGTTGTCTAGTCCAGAATCAGATCTAGATTTCAGCCTTACAAACATTCAAGGCTCCCTACAACTATGCCTATGAAAAGCGCGGCTTTACGACTCAACAACCTTACATTCATTTAATTACATTCAAGTTTAAATTTGAAATGAGGGTTGTGCCTCTCTTCATTGAATGTGTGCACTGACGTGGGCTGGCTGACTGGCTTATTGACATGGAGAGATGCTCCTGCATCAATATGCGAGTTTTACACTATTCTATATCAATAAGAATGCATAATTCCTGAGCTCCCTCTTGAGATCCGAAGCCATCAAAGAACATCATCCATATGTTAGTATGTACAGTTGGGTTAGTCACACAATAACCAAGTTCTTTTAATATAGTAAAATAATTATCATCAACTCGAGTGCATGGAAGGAGTTCAGACTGTGTGTCTGTTTGAATTAGAGATGGATGCACTTCATAGAAACCTTGGAAGTTTCTAAAAAATAATTACCTAAAATAGTATGGGAAAATATGACAGGGTCATTCTTATCTTCTAGTTTTGTAACTGTACGCTTCATATGAGCTTCCTTGTTTACCCATATCTGATTGGGCTTACCTTTGTATTGGAGCCACAAGTGGGACCAATCTGTAGATAAATAGCCTTGAAGTTTTGAAGACCAATCCTTGCTCAACAATAAACCATAGATTTCTGGAATATCAACCAAAACAATGTCAATGACCTAATGAAACCTAGGATTATATGCGAGTCTAATCATAACGTATTTAATTTCACCTCTCACTTTAACATCTGATCTATCTAATTGTATGATTCTTGTAATAGTTATTTGTGTGACAACATTGATATTTTGACACATAGAGTATGGCATGATATTTTGACACATAGACTCTGCTAAGTAGTTATGTACAATGAAATTAAAAATTCCATATGTAAGTAGAAAGGGTGGAATTTAGGAATTTGAATGTGCACCTATGATGGCTTCATTTATGGTAGATTTAATTTCAACTTTATATTCTACCTTTGTTTCAACAGCCTTAGTAATGTTGTTGGCTACAACAACGATATTTTTCTTAGAGTCATTGGAATTGAAAGTGTCTAGGATCAGATCACATTGCTAAGGAAGTGTGCATATATCATACATAGAGATGTTGTCTTTATTTATTTTTCATATCTTCAATAACATTATAATCCAATGCATGAGTTTCAGGTCTATTCGTTGTTTTTCTTAGTTTTGAGGTGTTGGGTTTGTTGTTGGTTGTTTAAGTGTTGGGCTTATTATTAGTTGTGGTTGGGGTTGAAGTACATGTTTTTTTGTTGTTGTTGTATGATATGGTGGTATTATGTTTATTAATAGTTTTTGTTGGTGTTGAATTACTTGGTTTCTGAACTGGAACAGGAGGAGTTATCTTTCTTAGAGAAATGTTGTTTTTTGATGGTAAAGAATTGTTGGGAACAACACCCTTTCTGCGTAGGTTATAATCGTAGGTGGCATATTTTATAACCTATGTATATCCCACAAAAACTTCTTCAATTTTCTCCTCATTTGAATATATATACCAATCCCATAACAACATGACAGATTCCTGTGTGGTTTCCTCCGTGGTTTCTTCGCTTTCTACTTCCTTGGGTTGTTCATCGTTTATGTATTTTTTCTTTGGTAGATGGTTGATGACCAAGGTCATAGAGTTAACCCATTGAGTAAATGTTTTTTCAGAATGATTATGCTGGTGGTATGAACAAAAATTACCCATGTCGAATTTATCTATATTTATATTACTACGTGGGACTTTCATAGGTTTTGATGAGCTTCCATTCCTTTTGAAGAATGGACGAAAAGGTTTGGGTTTGGAGGACCCTTCCCCGACATTATTCTTAAAGTCTACTACTTTGTTTGACATATTTGTAACCAGCTTAAAAACATTGTCTAGGTCTTTGGGTTCTTTCTCAAGAGTTTTAGTCAATAATTGATCCAAAAAATCCTTAGATGATGATAATTTTAAATACATAAAAATCTACTTGATTCTTGAAATAAAATGATCAATTGATTGTATTCAAATTATATGTGAAAAAATTATCTAACCAAATACACTTTAGTGATAATTAACTTGCAAATAATTGAACTTGAAATGAACAACAATATTGTAATCACATACAAGTTGGAAAAAAACTGGAGTTCACCCAATTTGGGTTACCTCTCCGGGATCGCTCCCAATAGAGACCTTATTTATTAATGCTCAAATACTTGCAATTTACAATGAACTTTTCATATGTTGCTCAAATTCAGAAACAAAGTGTATCGTTGGATTCCTGGTGAAAATTCATGCAGAATGAGTATAAAGTTCTTGAAAATCCATCAAGGTACTCCCTGGCACACTTTACGGTGTAGCCTCGGAACTTTGGTACACTTGGGCATGAGTTATGAGACCAAACTATGCATTAATTGTGTTTCCAATCCTTTGTCCCCACACCCATTAAATAAGGTGTGGGCCTCTTAACCAAATTCAGATTTTGTGGCACACATTAACTATAAGTTAGGTTGTTTGTTTTAACAAACCCACACATATATCTTGTTGGTTAATTTGTTGTAATATTATATGGTAAGTCAGGCGTTCAATCCCTACTGACCACCATATATTCGCGCACCTTTTGTTAAACAATTTACATCTGGTTATATATTATATATAGTATATGTTTGAACTATATACTATATATGTGTGTGTGCGTGTGTGTGTGTGTGGTTACAAAACTCCTGTGTGGATATTGTTACAACCCCTTGTGCTTTGGACTAGTGGTTACATGGTGTATACATGAATCAAGGGCTAGGTTTGAGGGATTAGTCCCTCAACCCTTTTCCTCCCAATTTTTTTTAACACTAATTCAAATACAATATGTGATAATCATATGTTAAGTCACACATGATGGAATGATTGTAATGGGGCTTGTGTTAGACCTTTGGGAGGTTATGCAGGTCATGGTTTCAATCCTTGTCGACTCCATAATTTTAACTTACATTAACCAATATTTACTAATGGGATGTTGCAACAGGGTGACCTCTCATTGTCTCTCCAATACCACTTGTCAATGGATGATTGGACCACTTGTGTGCCACTTGACAACCTGCAATGCATCCACCTAGAGGTACGATCTGCCTAGTTAGCTTCCAATAATCATGTGCCATGTGTCACCCTTGTAGTGGTGAAATGAGTCACCTCTTTTTTCCCATGTGTACTTTGACCTTTGACCTACTTGATTGGAACTTTGACCGCTTATAAAGTTTTCATACAAACTCTGTTTGAGGTGTCATTTGCATCGTTGGAAAGCTGATGATGATCTCTATGCAGAGATATAATTTTTAGGATGATTTGAGATGGTCAAATTTTAATCATTACTAAGCCATTATGGGCCTCTGTGGATGTTCCATATATTTCTAGTTCTCTGTGAGCATTCCTATATCCTCCTGGATCATGCCTCCCCATTGGAAGACTTTTGGACCACCAAAAGTTTTGATTACTCAGCAACTAAGTGAGGGTAGAGTTCCCCCACCCTTCCGATCTTGATCCATTTTGTTTTAATTGGTTTGACCCCTTTAAGACCAAATCAAAGATATTCCACATCACCTCGCTGTGAAGTTATGATCCTTCTATTGAGAATGACATACTCCTATTGTTTGTTCAAATATTCTGGAGAAAAATCATCAAGTGCTAGAAGCTGAATACTTTCATATTCATCCATAACAATAGGAGGCTCATAAATCTTCAAATTCTCAACATTTCCACTAAATACATTTGCATGTAGTTTGGTAGATCTAGACGAAAGGAATTAGTACCAATCTTCTCTAACATCTTGAGTGAACCATATCGGATTGGCCTTATATTTTTACCTTCACCTTTCATTCTATATTTGTTAATATGTAACCATACTTGATCACTAAATTCAAATTGATTATCAACTCGATGTTTCTCATGCCTCACCTTATATTTAGCTTGGTTATTCTCCAAATGTTTCTGTATTGTTTGATGCACACATTGAATTATTTGAATGAACCTTTTATCTTTATTTGTACCATCATGTCCATCTTCTTTACCCGCTTCTTCAAAAACAAAATCCATAGGTCATTTAGGAAAGTACCCCAAACATACTTCAAAGGCATTTTCTAAGTAGATGAATGCATGACATGATTACATGCATGTTGGATATAAGGTAATTATTCATCCCATAATTTAGGATGCTTGTTGCAATATCCTCAAAGTAGATGTACCACTATTATGTTCACCACCTCTGTTTGTCCATCTATATGTGGATGAAACTCCATTCTCTTCTTCAATTTAGTGTCCATTATCTCCCATAATTGAGACCAAAACTTTCCCAAAATGTGAGATTCTCGATATGATATAATAAATGTAGGAAGTCCAAAATGAACCCATACATTAGCGAAGAACATATGTGGTGTATGTTTAGTTGTGACTTGTTTCTTGCATGGAATTAGAATACACATCTTGTTGAATTTATCCACCATGACATATATATAATCATGAATTGTATTGGACATCAACAAACCCCCTACAAAGTCGATGGAGATACTTTCCCATGGCTGTGAAGGTACCTAAAATGGTGTATATGATCCTAAATTTTTGTTTCTAGGCTTACTTGTGGCACACATGACACACCCTTTGATATACTTGGCAACTGTCTCATTCATTTGAGGCCAATAACAATACCTTTGTAACTGTGAAACTATCTTATGAACCCCGAAATGACCAGAGATGAGAGATGTATGAGATTATCTGATTACATTTACTCTTTCATCTCCTAGTATACATAGTTTTCCAAGATGATATAACAAATTTTCATGCATATAATAATCTGACTACTAATTGTCATGAGCGAATGCATCATATACTTCTTTAAAATCATCATCTTTAGCATATTTATCTACACAACTTTCATGTTCTAAAGTATTGTGGATGCATTAATTACTGGTCTTGATAACATATATTCAAACTTTTTATGAATACCCTTCTTAAACTTGATTACCAGATGAAATTTTTGGAGAAAACCCATCCACCTAAAGTGTCGTGACTGTTGTAGTTGTTGATTAAGGTTGGTTGTCATTGATGTCAACCCTTGAAGAAAGCCCTATAGCACAAAGGTTTGGGTAATGGACCCAATATTTTTTGATGTAAATATGACTCATTATTGTTTTGTCATGGTTGATAAGAAGTAAATATGGATGAACTCCAAAGTGGTCCCCTTATGGTGAAAGCCCTCACGGAAAGACGCTTTATGGAGTAAGAGAACCCATGCTTAATTGTGGAATAATGAGATGAAGGAAAGTGAATTTGTCAGGGAAAAGGAAAATATCCTAGATGGATAGTGCTTGTGTATCATTTTTGGTGGTATGTGGAATGCCACATAATTCCCTCAGGTTAGAGAGTTATAGCCATGAAGTTTAGGGAGCCAAGGTTTGGGTAATAAAAGGACCCAAGTTTTTTTTTGATGGACAATGGTATGAGTTGTGATATATTTCAGATAATACTATTCCTCTTGGATAGTACATGTCATTCCATTTAAATTGGTATGTAAAGCGTCACATAACTCCTCGTTTTGGGGAGTTATGGCCTTACAAAGTTGGAGGACCCTCATGTATCATCTAGAAGCCCCAAAGGTCAAAGTAGTCAAGTGGTTTAAGAGATTTTAAAGGTAAATAATAGAGTAAAGTGATGAGTGTATTATGAATTCAAATTGAATACAAAATAAAATTGGCTAATAATAAATTTAATGGAGATTAAGTGGACCCAACCTAAAGGAAATAAGGAAAATTGGGCCAAGTGACCTAGAGAGATGTTTTTAAGGAAGCTACTTGGAGGTATAAATAAGAAGCAAGGCTCTCTCATTTCAAGAACACTTGAGCATATTGAATATATATGTTTACGGGGTTTACAAATGATATCTTAGCGAAAGGCTATAATTGATTCTTTCAAGGAGCTCTCTAATTTGAATAACACTTAGAATATTGAATATCTATATGAGTGTCTAATAAGGTAACCAGGGATATCTAAACCGAAATTCTGAGGAAAGTGAAGAAAGAGGTCAGAAATGCAAAGGAAGGATAAATTTTGATGGTGCACAAAGGTATGTTATTTCTGGTCATCTCACCATTTTAGCTACAGCACATAGTTCAGATCTTGAAATTTCTATGAAAGTGAGGAAACACAGCCAAGTATCTGTGGTTTAAAAAATTCATCTTCTATGGTCGTTTTGTTTTGGGATTTACTCAAGTGGAAAATAGGGTTTGTGGCCAGATCCCACGAAACTAATTCAAAGTCAATTGATTAGGGTAAAAACGTCATAACTTCTTCTTCATAATAGATACCAATTAAGTGAGACAAAATTTTTAGGTTATGTGCTTTGACATTACGTTGAGACTATTTTTCAGATCACATTTCATCCAAATGTTTTTGTCTTGTGAGGGAGCCTTACTTGATCTACAAGGAGGCTCTCTAGAATAAGCTAGAATTCAGCAAAGGAATTATGTCATTTCCTATAGCATGCTTTTATAGAGAGGTTACAAGTGAGTGATGAAACTTGGAGGAATTTCATTAAACACATTGAAGAACATTGTATGGGTTTCATATCTTTATACATTACAGGGTTCAAAGTTATGATTACTTAAAGTTAAGGAAGGTTGTTGACTAATAATCAAAAACTAGGCATGTGAGACTAAAGAAAAAGTTTGATGAAAAGGCTAGCCTCTTGTTTTTGCAGATTAAAGAAAGTTTGCAGGAATGTGATGATACACACCAAGTCTATTATAGAGCTACAAAATCAGATTTGGATGAATAAGAAGTGGTAGGGTTTTGGTTGTGACACATGTTGAGTACATGGTTGGAACAAAGTAGTTGATAAATTTTGGTGCACATACATGGCGGGTATATGATTTGATGATATTGTGCACATACATGAGGTGTATAGTTGATGATGTTGGTACATATTGATGAGTCATAGTTGATGAGTAGTTGAAACATGATTGGTACATACTTTGTACATGGTTGTATGCACTTTTTTATGGTACAGGTTGATTGGAGGTTGGTGCATGGTTGATGCACTTGTTTATGGTACATGTTGATTACAATTTGATGCATGGTTCATATTTATTGGTACAGGTTTACAGCGGTATATCTCACAGTGATAGTGTGACAGTGGTTCCATCATTCTACTTCTACTTCAGGGTGGTAGTATAGGGCAAGGAAAGGTGGTCGTAGCCACCTTCCAGTTGTAGCCGGAGAAGATTGGAGGTTGTAGCCTCCTTCTAGTTGTAGCCAGAGAATTGGGGAGTTGGAGCTTCCCTCAGGTTGTAGCCTAAGAAACTAGGGGGTTGGAACCTCCTTCCAGTTGCAGCTAGAAAAAAAAGGAAGTTGGTGCTTCCAATGAATGTAATTCTTCAAGACATATAAGAAAAAACATTCCCTGGTTTTCTCCCGATTTGGGTTTCCAAGTAAAACACTGGTGTACTGTGTATGTGTTTGATTGTTTATTTCTTACTGCTCATTATTGGATAACAATTCTACATTGATATAACATTTGAAGAAAAAGGATTATAATTACGCTATTACTGATTCACCCCCCCTCTCAGTAATCCAACAGTAGCTTGGTATATGACTGCAAATATTGTAATGGATAATGATTTGTATGAATTGTTTTCACCTTTCCTATCAAGTAATGATTCAATTTATTTA
Organism: Picea sitchensis; assembly: GCA_010110895.2. Taxonomy (NCBI): domain Eukaryota; kingdom Viridiplantae; phylum Streptophyta; class Pinopsida; order Pinales; family Pinaceae; genus Picea; species Picea sitchensis. The sequence continues at coordinate 143,421 of SNQJ01S0022080.1, read as the reverse complement.
CACTTTGTACCAACATATATAGTTCCTTATCACATGTTGGATAGTTAATCACAACTTGAGTGAAAGTATTTGAATGATAACATATGGGTTTACCTCGTTGCATCAAGACTGTGCCCATGGAATATTCGCTTGCATCGGTTTGAATCTCAAATGGCTGTCATAGATCTAGTAGAGCCAAAATTGGTGTGGTGATTATATTTTCCTTCAATGTCTTGAAGGCCTTCTGCTACTTTTCTCCCCATTGAAGTACCTTCTTAACAAATTTTAATTCATGTAGAGGTATTGCTATGTATGAGAAATTAGCAATGAATTTACTCTAGTATTATAGTGCTCCTAAGAAGCTCCTGACTTATGTGGCAATAGTTGGTTTGGGTCATTTCACAATGACTTCTACCTTTTTAGGATCCATGTTTAACTGACCATTCCCTACAATGTAACCCAAATATACCAGATAATTTTTTCCAAATTCACATTTAGATAACTTAATATACAACTTCTCCTTCTTAAAGAGTTCAAAGATTGTCTTTCCATGCTTTATATGATCTTCCCATCTTCGACTAAAGATCAATATGTCGTCTAAATAGACAATAACAAAATCATCTATGTAGGGTCAGAGCACATCATGCATCACTGTCATAAAGGTTGTTGGTGCCTTGCATAACCCAAATTGTTGGATATATGGTGTTGTCATTGATGTCAAAATGGGGTCAATATGGTCATCATTATCAATGAATAATATGGTATTTCCATTGAGAAAAAATGTTGGATATGGTGTTTTCATTGACATAAAAAGGGGTCAATATGGTCATGATTTTCAATGGCTAATATGATATTGTAATTGAGACAAGCCCATGCATTATCAAAATCTTATTGCGCAGTCGTTGTCTTCTCCCAAGGACTATAACTCTGTTAAATTCATGTGTGAGCTTGATTACATGCATTCATATTATTGTGTATATCTGGAACAAAGAATGAAAGCCCTGATTGTTTACTCCAAGAGTATTAATGGTTTTTGAAGGATAAATTGGTGATCATATAAGCCCAATTGAATATCTATGTGTATTACGTAATTTGGACTGCATGGTAAAGAGGAGTAAAGGGGGAAATTGTTCAATAAAATTGTCAGTGATGTCAAAGGTTAGAAAATGGATTAAATATAAATGTGTCCTTGGCATCATTTTAATAAATACAAAAGTGAAAAGTTAAGTGGAAATAGAGTTTACATAAAAGTGGAGTAAAAATAAAGTGAATTAAATACAAATATGACTTTAATAAATAACAAAAGTTGAAAAGTTAGGTGGAAGTGGAGTTTACGCAAAAGAGGAGTAAATATGAAAGTGTATTAAAGAAAAAGGTAAAAGTGAAGTGGAGTTAAAGAAAAAGGCTAAAAGTGAAAGAGCACATGGTATGTGAAAATGGTATTTGAAAACCATAGTGGTATTTACCCATGGTAAGGTAAAAAGGTGAATTAAAAAATAAAAAGGGAAAAATAAATTATTATTTAATAAAAGTCATGACTTTTTAAGAAGAACAATACACTTTTCATATAAAGCTTACGGAAAAGTATAAATAAAGAAGAGGGTTCTGAGAAAAAATGGATATGCAGGTAAAAAAAAGTGATAATTCATAAGCATATCATTTGAGGTGTGACAATAAAACATCATTCAGGAGCGACAATTATATATTGGTAAACGATTAGATCTGGTGTTCAAGAAAGAAAATTCATCAAAAGAAGAAGTAAAAAACACAGAGAAAAGTTCGTGAAGTCAGAAGCAACAGAGGTGACTCGATTATTTATTATAAAGATCTAAAAAAAAAAAGAGTCCAAAGGAAGAAATTGAAGTTTGAAGATTAAAAAATGTAGTGAGGGTGGAAGGGTGGAGCAAGGGAGGATTAAATTCATCTACAAGTTGGAGTCTTAACAACATGGAGTTGCAGTTTCCGCAAGTTGGTTCTTGAAAAACAGGGGATTGTTGTCTGCTTGAGTTGGTGCTCAAAACATGGGATTGTTGTCTCCTTTATTTGGTGCTCAAAAGAGGAGATTAGTGTCTCCTACAAGTTGTAGCTTGTACATGAAAAGTAAACTTTATATATATATAGAAAGAACATTTAAGGTTTTTCATATTAAAATTATGTGTACTATTCTTCTTTTTTGATCATTTGTCGTGTTCAATAAGATTAATGATTAAGTGGTGTTAAATATTGTGAAAAGGAAGAAATACTAATTCAGCCCCCCCTCTCGGTATTAAAAAATATTCCAACAATTGGTATCAGAGTAGATTCATTCATCATAGTCTAATCACCGGAGGGAAGATTCTAAGAAATCACAATGGATCAACTAGAAGGGATGTCCTCAAACAGAGCACCACTATTCAAAGGAGATAATTATGCATTATGGAGTATAAGAATGAGAATTTACCTAATGGAATTGGGAAGTGATGTATGGATATCTGTGATAAACAGTTATGATGTACCAAAAAATGCTCCTTCAGACACAACTGTAAAGAAACTCCACAATGATAATTCAAGAGCTATAAATGGAATTCTGGGTGGATTAGAAAATAATGTATTTTTCAAAGTCATGCATTGTAAATCAGGAAAATATATTTGGTACAAACCACAAATCATTTATGAAGGATATTCCAAAGTCAAGAAAGAAAATCTTAAAGCATACAAAGGAAATTTTAAAAACTTGAAGATGAAGGAAGAAGAAACCATTGCAGAATATCTTCTAAGAGTAGATGAAATTGTCAATTCAATGAGAGCATTGGGAGAATATTTAGATGAAAAAGTTATTGTCAAAGATATGGTAAGATCATTACCAATGAGATATTATTCCAAGGTATCTACCTTGGAAGATCGAGAAAACCTTGACAAACTTACAATGGATGAACTTCATGGGATTCTTGTATCCTATGAAATGAGAACATGGCAAGAAAGGCCATTAAAAAGGGAAGAAACTTTCAAATCTTCAAAAGAAACAAATAACCTTGAGCATGTATCAAATAAAATTCACTCAAACATATCATATGAGGAAGAGTCTAACTTTATAAGGAAACTCAAGAAAGGGTCTAGGAAATACAAAGGGAAGTTACCTCTCAAATGTTTCAACTGTGGAAAAGTTGGGAATTTTTCCTCCAAATGTCCCTATCCAAAGAAGAAGGATAGTGATTATGAAGAAAATTTTAACCATAAAGAACATAAAAAGGGAAAAACTGGAAACAAGAATAAATTCTAGAAAAGAAAAATTTTACTCCAAATAAAACAATAGTTCATCTGACATGAGTGAAGATGACGAGACAAAACTTCTATTTATGGGAATAGAAATTCAAAATGATACTACTGAAGATAATAATGGAGATGAAGGAAACTCTAAAGTTGAAGTACAAGTAGACCTTGAATAAGAACTTATTAGTTCTCTCAAAGAATTGAGAAAATATAAAAGGAATAAAAAATCATTAAAACAACAACTATTAGATTATAAGGAAGAAAAATAATAATGAGAAGAGGAAGTTTAAAAAAACATCAAGAAAAAAGAACAAATCATTGTTGATTTGAAAACTCAACTACAAGAAGATAAAATAATTGAATAAGTCTTAAGTAAACAACTTAATGACAAGGAGCAAAAATGTGAAAAATTAGAGGTTGAAATAGTTCTTCTAAGAAGGAAACTTGAAAAAGGAACTAACCTTTCAAAGCTTGAAAGTAGGTCAAAAATATTGGATGAAATCCTTAACAGTAAAAAACCATCAAGTAGTAAGGCTGGACTGGGTTATGATCATAAGGAAATTAATAAAGGCTCAAAATCTAGAATACAAAAAAGTGATAAGAGAATCAAATAAAGATTGACTCTAATCAACAAATATATGCACTCTCTCTAAAACAAAATGAACATAGAATAAATACTACTCCAAGAATAACTCCCCTGAAAAGATATCAACAACTCTTTCTTGGCTATCGTTTTTCTTGTCATAATTTTGGGCATAAAACATTAGACTATAAATCTTATAGAAAGAACTATCATAAAAGTGTTCAAGGATATGGCCATAGGAACAACAAGTCTAGTAGCAATCAAAGGAGTAGAAACTATAATTCATTTTCTCCATTAAAAGATTACAATATTGAATGCTACAAATGCAACAATTATGGTCATAAAGCTAGTAATTGTAGACTATCAAAATATTCCATCAAGACAAGTATTTCCAATTTTCAAGAAGAAAAATATAAGAATATATGGAAGGAAAAACAAATATAAGAAAATGAAACAAAATGTAAGGTAGCCTTATATGCCAAGAATAAAAGAAGTCAATGGTATGTTGAGAGTGGATGTTCAAAGAATATGACAGGAGATCAAAACAAATTCCTCAATATGAAAAGGAATGAAAAAGGAAGTGTTATATTTGGAGATGATGTCTTTGCCAAGATACTTGGAAAGGATACAATTAGTTTGGGAAATAACAGAGCTAAAGTAGAAAATGTGTTATTAGTTGAAAATTTGAAGCCCAATCTCCTTAGTGTGAGCCAAACATGTGATCAAGGACACATTCTCATATTTGGCTCTGAAAATTGTGAAATTAGAAAAAGAATACTCATGAAAATTAGTGGTTGTTTTACCAAGGACATTAAGTGATGTATATATCTTAAACACATAAGAAGAAGAAAAATGTTGCATGGGACAAATATATGAAATTTGGCTATGGAACAAAATAATCGGACACATAAGCTTCGATAACTTGATAAAATTTAGTAGAAAGGAAGTTGTGAAAGACATGCCAAAGATTATAAAACCTTCAAACTTTGTTTGTAGGAACTTTCAACATTGGAAGCAGAAAAAAGTAAGATTCAAGACAAAGGAATAATCTACGTCAAAACCATTAGAACTTGTTCATACTAACCTCTATGGACCAATAAGAACTAAAATTATACAAGGTGAATATTACTTCATTTTATTCATTGATGACTATGCAAGAATGACTTGGGTATCCTTTCTCCGAGAAAAATTAGAAGCATTCGAAAAATTTAAATCTTCCAAGCACAGGTTGAAAATGAGACTGATCTTGAAATAAAGTACCTAAGATCATAAAATAGAGGAAAACTTACCTCAAATGAGTTCAACGAATTTTGTGAAACACACGGAATTAAAAGACACTTTACAACTCTAACAACTCCTCAACAAAATGAATTTGTTGAAAGGAAAACTAGAACCATTCAAGAAGCATCCATAACCATGTTAAATGAATCCAAACTCCCATATATATATATTGGAGAGAATTAGTGTATACAACAGTGTACATACTTAACAGAGAACAATTTAGAGTTAGCGAGAACAAAACACCATATGAGTTCTATTTTGGAAGACAAGCATCAATTCAACACTTCAGAGTTTTTGGGAGCAAATGCTACATAAAGAGAAATGATGATAACCTAGGAAAATTTGATTCCAAATCAGATGAAGGCATATTTGTTGGTTACTCATCCAACAAAAATGCCTATAGATGCTATAATCTGAGGCTACACAAGATTGTGGTAAGTGCCAATGTAAAAGTGGATGATCTCAAAACAAAAAGGGATCAAATCAAAAGATAATCCAAAATTTTATGAAAGGATAAGAGATGATGATGATGCAGAAATTAAATAAATACAAGAGGATGAGTCACAAAATGAAGAAGAAAATAAAGAGGAAGAATCACGAAGACAAGATACAAAAGCACCATCAAGGAGAATACAAAGAAATCATCTTGAAAGTCAAATCCTTGGTAACAAAAGTGTTGGAGTTTAAACAAGAAGAAAACTAACATATGAATTAGAAAAAGCATTTCTCTCCCTAATAGAACCCAAAACATTTGCAGAGGCTATAAAATATGAAGTCTGGATCAAATCCATGAATGAAGAGTTTGATAAAATAAAGAAAAATCATACCTGGGAACTTATCCCAAGACCAAAGAACAAAAATTTGGTAGGGACCAAGTGGATTTTTAAAAATAAATTTAATAAAGATCGTCAAGTTATAAGGAATAAATAAATATTAGTGTGCAAAGGATATGCACAAGTAGAAGGGATTGAATTTGAAGAAGCCTTCGCTCCAGTTGCAAGAATGGATTCCATCATATTATTTCTAACATACTCATGCTTTAAGAACTTTAACTTCTATTGTATGGATGTAAAGTCTACATTTATGAATGGAGACCTAAAAGAAGAAGTCTACACATAAAAACCAGAAGGATTTGAACAACCAGGAAAAGAAGAAAAAGTGTATAGATTGAAGAAGGAACTATATGGACTTAAAAAAATCACCCAGAGCATGGTATGCAAGACTAGATAAGTACCTGTTGCAACAAGGATTCAAAAGAGGCATGTATAAAAATAATATCTATTTGAGAATTGAAAAAGATAGTTTGTTAGTCACAATGGTCTATGTGGATGAAATCGTATTTGGCTGCAACAATTGTTGGATTACTAAGAGGAGGACGAATCAATAATAGGGAAATAATCCTTTTTAACCACAAAATGCAACTGTTATATCAATGTAGCATTATCATCCACTAGTTGCATAGTAAATAAACAATGAAAACATGAACAATCATACACATACACAGTACACCAATGTTTTTACATGGAAACCTAAAGCAAGATAAAAACATGAAATGCTTTTTATTATATGTCTTTAAGAATTACATTCATTGGAAGCATCAACTTCCTTTGTTTTCCAGTTACAACTGAAAGGAGGTTCCAACCCCCTATTTTCTTAGGCTACAACCTGAAGGAAGCTCCAACTCCCCAATTCTATGGCTACAACTAGAAGGAGGATACAACCCCCTAGTTTCTCAGGCTAAAACCTGAGGGAAGCTCCAACTCCCCAATTCGTTGGATACAACCATAAGGAGGCTAAAACCACCTATGTTCTTCGGCTACAATTGTAAGGTGGATACAACCACCTGTCCTTACCCCATCCAACCACCCTGATGTAGAAGTAGAATGATGGAACCACTGCCGCACTATCAATGTGAGATATAATGTTTTAAACCTATACCAATCAACTTGTAATCAACCTGTAACAACATGAACCAATAACATGTGCCAACATGTACCATACATCAACTTGTGCCTCAACCAGTACCATAAACAAATGCATCAACCATGCACCAAACCTGTACAAATAACCTGTCACAATACCCTGTCCAAACAACCTGTACTCAACATGTACCATAAACAAGTGCATCAACCATACACCAAACTGTACCATCAACGAGTGCATCAACCATGCACCAAATATGTACCAACATGCATCAAATACACATAAACTATGACTCATCAAGATGTACCAACGTCATCAACTATACACCTCATGTATGTGCCAACTCATCAACTACTTGTCTCAACCATGTACCCAACATGTATCTCAACCAAAATCCCTCATCAATTTCATCATCCAAATATGATTTGTAACTTTGTAGTAGACCTGGTGTATAACATCACATACTTGCAAACCTTCCTTAACTTTAACAACAAGAGACTAGCATTTTCATTAAACTTTACTTTAGTCTCACATGACTAATTTTGTATTAGTCAACAACCCTAACTTGAAATAATCAACAACCCTACCTGTAATGAATAAATATCTAAAAATAGTACACAATGTTATTCGGTGTCTTTTATGAAATTCCTCCAGGTTTCACTACTTGGAACCTCTCAGAAAAAGAGTTATAGAAAAAATGGCATACCTTGTTGAATTATGGCTTATTCTAGAGAGTGAACTTGTAGAGTGTGCCCCTCACAAAATGTTTGTTGTATGGATCTAAAAATGGTACAAAGAATACTAAAGACTATACTCTAACCAATACATTTGGTCATACTAAATTTGGATCTGTTATGAATAAGTTATGACATTTTTACCCAAAACACATGTTTTAGACTAGTTTCGGGACTAGCCACAAACCATATTTTCCACGGAGTGTAACTCCAAAAATACAAAGACCCACAAGGTCAAGATTTTATCAAAGATACTTGGATATGCTTCCTCAATGGACTCCCAATTTCATAGTATGAATCATTCTATAAAAAAAATTATTTTGAAAATGGTGAGATGACTTGTAAATAACATACCTTAGAAAGCATCATCAAAAGAATTTATCCTCCCTTGAATTTCAAGCTTCTTTACTTCACCTTCTATTTGAAATTCAACTTATATATTATTTGGTTACCTCAGTCACTTGTAGATATTCAATATGCTCAAGTGTGATAAAATGAGAGATCCTTGCCTCTTATTTATACTTTCATGTAGCTTCCTCAAGGGGTTACCTTTTAACCATCTTAACCCACTTTCCTTATTTTAGGGTTAACCCACTTCTAACCAATTGTCCACTTAGTAATTTATACACTAACTTTATTATTTAAATAATTTCTTTTGTATCCACTTTGAATTATAGTACACTCATCACTTCACTTTATTATTTACCTTCTAAAATCTCTTAAACCACTTTCCTTATTTTAGGGATAACCCACTTCTAACCACTTAGTAATTTCTCCATTAACTTTATTATTTAAATAATTAATTTTATATCCACTTTGAATTATAATACACTCATAACTTCAGTTTATTACTTAAATAATTTCTTCTTTGCTACCACTTTGACTTCTTTGACCTTTTGGGGCTTCTAGATGACTCATGAGGGTTCTCCAACTTCACATGGCCATAACTCTCTAACCGTGAGGAGTTATGTGATGTTCCATATACCAACCGAAATGACATGACATGTAATATCCATCCATAATAGTATTACCTTCAAATATATTAAAACTCATACCATTATACATCAAACAAACTTGGTTCCATTACCCAAACCTTTGTGCTACCAGAATTTTCTACCTGAATTTATTCAAGGGTTGAAATCAATGGAAACCAACCCAAATAATCAACAATATCCCCCTTTGTAATTGATGGAAAAAATTTGATGCAATACTAAATTCATATCACTCATTCTCCCCCTGTGACCATTGCTCCCCTGGAACCATGCCTTTGTGCTCTTTCTCCAAGCATTTACCTTTGCATCTGATAAATCTCTCCCCCTTTTTCATCAATGGCAAAGGTATCTTTCCATCTGGGGATGCTCCCCCTAACTGAACTGTCCTTGGGGATACTCCCATGAATGAACTCTTCCTAAAACTGATCCCCCAACATGAACTGTCCTCTTTATGGTGTTTCCTCATGTAAATCTAAGACATATAATATAAGCATTCAAAAGAATTCATTTTGGAGTAGAAATTACTCTGAGTCTCTGGTGAAAATACTCAAAGGCTTCCCTTGGAAGTAGTTTTGTAAAGATGTATGTCACTTGTTCTTTTTTTCTCACATATTCAATTCGGATGTTCTTCTCTGCAACATGTTCCCGTAGAAATTGATACTTTATTGGAATGTTCTTCGTCTTGGAGTGCATCACCGCATTCTTTGAGATACTGATGGAACTTGTATTATCACAATGGATGGGAATGGGCTCATCATACTCAACCTGTATATTTTTCAGAGTTTGTTTCATCCATAGAACCTGTGTACAACATGATGCTTCTGAAATATACTCTTCTTCAACTGTAGATAAAGATATTGATGATTATTTATTTCTTATCCAAGATACTAAACACTCACCCAAGTATAACATTGCTCCACTGGTGCTTCGTCGGTCATCAATGCAACTTGCCCAATCTGCATCTGTGTAGGCAATAAGTGATAGATCCTTTCCTTTTGGATACCATAATACAAACTCTTATGTTCCTTTGAGATATTTGAAAATCCTTTTCACTGCTAAGACATGTGATTTCTTTGGTGCTACTTGAAATCGTGCCACCTGTCCAACTGCCTGCATTTTATCTGGTCTAGATGATGTCACATATAGTAACCTACCAATCATTGACCTGTATTTCCTCTAGTCTGTAGACTTTGGATCATCATCTTTGCTCAACTTGCAACTGGTTTTCATAGGAGTGGTAACTAGTTGTCAATCTTCCATTCCAAACCTCTTTAGCATTTCTATGACATACTTAGTTTGAGAAACAAAAATTTCTTGGTTTATTTGACGTATTTGAAGACCCGGAAAGAAGGATAGTTCTCCTAGTAATTCCATTTCAAATTCATTCTTCATGTAGAAGTTTTTTTCTGCACTTCCTTTTCTGAATCATGCCTAATGTAGATATTTATACAGTCTAGAGTACCATGCTCTAGGATCCTGTTTTAGGCCATACATGACCTTCTTCAATTTTCACACATAATCTGCGTTCTCTAACAACTGAAATCCTTCTGGTTGTTCAATGTAGACTTCTTATTCAAGTTACCCATTCATAAAAGTTTATTTCATGTCCATCTGATACACTTTAATATTCTTGGAGCATGCATAAGCTAAGAGAAATCATATTGCTTCCATTCTGGAAAGTGGGGAAAATGTCTCTTCAAAGTCGATTCCTTCAATCTATGTGTATCCTTTACATACCAATCTAACTTTGATCCTTGTAACATGTCCATGTTCATTCAATTTATTTATGAATACCCACTTTTTTCCAATCACATTCTTATTCTTTGGTCTTGGAACCAATTCCCAAGTGTCATTCTTCTTTATTTGATCCAATTCTTCATCCATGGCCTTATTCCAAAATTCATCCTTGCTGGCCTCTTCAAAACTGTTTGGTTCAATCGTAGATGAGAGTGATAGGTACATTTGTTCTGGAAAACAGATTATTCTTCTAGTCTCAACTCCTGCATATTTGTTTCCGATAATATGATACAAAGGATGATTATTTTGTACTTGTTTGCTAGGTTGTAACAACCCTAGTTAAATAGTTGCTTAAGGTTTATCAAGTATAGTTAACTAAATAATTAACTGTCCTAATGTGTATTAGTTAAATGGTGATTATTTATTAATAATATTAATTATTTATTTATTATTTAATATATGTTGATTAATTAATTAATTGATTAATTAACACATTTAATGTTTGTATAACAAATTAAAGGCTTAATAACTTTTAATTTATTATTAGAAAACTTTATGTATGAAGGGAAAGGGCATTGAATGGAGGGATAAGGTATTGAATGGAGGGATAGGGTAATGAATGGAGGGATAAGGTATTAAATGGAGGGAT
>SNQJ01S0022080.1:63681-119868 GCA_010110895.2 Picea sitchensis | reverse complement strand
ACTTTGACTTATAGTACACTCATCACTTCACTTTATTATTTACCTTCTAAAATCTCTTAAACCACTTTCCTTATTTTAGGGCTAACCCACTTCTAACCACTTGTCCACTTAGTAATTTCTCCATTAATTTTATTATTTAAATAATTAATTTTGTATCCACTTTGACTTATAGTACACTCATCACTTCACTTTATTATTTAAATAATTTCTTCTTTGCAATCACTTTTACTACTTTGACCTTTTGGGGCTTCTAGATGACTCATGAGGGTTCTCCAACTTCACATGGTCATAACTCTCAAACCATGAGGAGTTATGTGACGTTCCACATACCACCGGAAATGGCATGACATGTACGATCCATATAGAATAGTATTACCTTCAAATATATTAAAAATAATACCATTATACATCAAAAAAACTTGGTTCCATTACCCAAACCTTTGTGCTACCAGAATTCACTACCGGACTTTCTTCAAGGGTTGACTTCAATGACAACCAACCCATATGATCAACCAAAATGATGAACAAAGTTATAAATTTTCTTAAGAAATGTCAAAAGAGTTTGAAATGTCTATGATTTCAAAGAAAACTTTCTTCCATGGACTTCAAATCACTCAGTCACCGAAAGGAATGTTTATTACTTAGTCCAAATACCTAAAAGAGATACTTAAAAGGTTTGGAATTACTGAAAGTGCACATGTTATCACTCCAATGACAACCATTTGCAAACTCACAAGGAATATGAGTCACCTTCTGTAGATTCAACTCTCTACATATCTATGGTTGGGAGCCTAATATATTTGACTGCATCTAGACCTGATATCATGCAGGAAATAGGAATGGTGGAAAGACTCCAATCATCTCCAAAGGAATCACATGTGATGGATGTCAAGATAATATTTAGATATCTTAAGGGCACATTAGACTTTGGCTTATGGTATCCAAGGAATAAAGTATTTGAACTAATTGTCTACACAGATGTTGATTGGGATGGTAGTGTGGATGACAAAAAGAGCACTAGTGGAAAATAATTTTTCTTAGGGGAATATCTAGTCTCATGGTCAAGTAGAAAATAATCATCAATTTCACTATCTACAGTGGAGGCCGAATATATTTCAGTTTTTGAATGTTGCACTCAAATCTTATGGATGATACAAGCATTGGAGGATATTAAAATTGAATTTAATCAGACGATACCTATCTACTATGACAATACAAGTGCCATCAACATCTCCAAGAATTCATTCATGCATGAAAATACTAAACATATACCCATCAAGTATCATTTATTGAGAAAGCAATTTAGTGACAAATTTTTTAGATTGGAGTATGTTAGTTCAAAAGAATAGATTGTAGATATATTCACAAAACCTCTTTGCATAAGTACTTTTGAAAACCTTAGACATAAATTGGGGGTAATATCCATATCCAATTGAATTGCACAACCTCAGGGGGAGCAAAGAAATATCCCTTCTGGCATTGTTGTCAAAGGGGGAGAATAAATAGTAAAACCTAGTTAAGATTGAAAATGAGGTTTTTTTACTTTGTTTCCTTCAATTCCAAAGGGGGAGAATGTTTGATATATGGTGGTTTCATTGAAGTCAAAAGGGGTTCAATATGGTCATCATTAACAATGAATAATATGGTATTTTTATTGAGACATAATGTTGGATATGGTGTTGTCATTGATGTCAAAAGGGGTCAATATGGTTATCATTTTCAATGCCTAATATGGTATTTTCATTGAGAAAATTCCATGCATTATCCAAATATTATTATGCAGCTGTTGTGTTCTCTCCGAGACTATAACTCTATTAAATTCATGTGTGAGATTGATGTTGGAATACTAAGAGGGGGGTGGGGTGAATCAGTATGAACAATTTTTACCACTTTTATTCACAATATATAAAATTCAACTTTATCAACAATATATCATCTATGATTGCATTCAATATATCATGATAATATAATCATAAGAAACATCATGTCAACAACATCACATCAAATACACAGTACACCATAATTTACATGGAAACTCAAATGGGAGCAAACCACAAAATGATTTCTTATATATCAAAGATTACATTCATTGGAAGAACCAACTTCCCAATTCTCTAGCTACAATTGGAAGGAGTATCCAATCCCCTATTTACAGGATCCAACCTGAAGGAAGCTACAGCTAGAAGGAGGCTACAACCCCCTATTTTACAGGCTCCAACCTAAAGGAATCTACAACTCCTTGAGTTCTCTAGCTACAACTGTAAGGAAGATCTGACCCCCTATTTACAGGATCCATTATGAAGGAAGCTACAACTCCCTATGTTCTCCAACACCAACTAGAAGGAGTCTACAACCCCATTTCCTTGCCCCATCCTTCTGCCTTGAAATATAAGTGTAGACCAAATTTTCACTACCAAAATCATTGACACTATCAACCTATCATTGTATCCAATATGTCACTGTCAACTTGTCACTATTGTCACTGTCAACCTATTACTGTATCCAACCTATCCTTGTCATTGCACCATCAACATGTCACTATCACTATACCATCAACCTGTCACTATCATTGTACCATCAACCTATGACTGATCATCAACATATGTTGTACCAAACCCTATACTATACCATCCATCAACAGTGTACGAACATATGTAACATCACATGCATCAATGTAGATACCATAACCTCAATGATGAACAACCAATAAAATTATGTACCATGCACTAGAACATCAACATGTATAAAATTGTACCATATATCATAGCATCAATCATATATAGACCTGTACCATATCATAAATGAAGTACCTCAAAATACCTAAGCATGTGCCTCATGTATATTCCTCCACACTTCAAGTGTATGCCTCAACCATGTACCCACATATCAAAGACATGTCCTTGATATTGAACCATGTACAAGAGTATATTTCATTCAACCATGTACAAGAGTATATTTCATTCAACCATGTAGCCAAGATGTACCTCAATCATGTGTCAATGCCAAACATGCCTCAAGTATGCACCATACCATAACCAAGTATAACCTTCAAAATAAGTACATAAACATACATTTACCTCTATAGCTGACCTGATACACAATAATGATGACCTATAACCTTTCCTCGTAACTCAACAATCTGACACTAGCATTCCCCTGAATCCTATCTTGTCCTTGCAGGACTAAGACATGATCTCACATGGGGCCTCATGTGATAGTCACTAGAAAACCCATGGGGGTGCCTCGTGTGACACCCTCAAGATGACCCACGAGGGCCTACTTAATTAGGGTTACAAAAAAAAACATTTCTCTCTACAGCTCCTTAAATTTCACTCTTCCCTCGCACTTTATCTGTTGCCTCAGAATCGACCTCAGATTCACCAAAAAACCAAAATATTATCAAAATATAGATATTCAATGAATGTGTATACATAATTATGAGAGACTCCTTGAGGTGCATTTATAATTTTTCCAAGTAACTTCTCTCCTTAATCTTAGGGCTTCTTTAACTTTCTTGTTACAACCAATTTACCCTTTTGTTAATGACTTGTAACCAATTAGGGGCTTCTTAACCATTCTTTGGGGCTTCCAACTTCATGAGGGCATATCTCCCTAACCATGAGGAACCACGTGGAGTAACACCTATCATTGGAAAAATAATGACAAGGAATATTCATCTATGAGTATGTTACCTACAATTACACTTTCCTTCATGTCCTTATTCCTTGATCAACTTTTGGTTCCATAACCACACCTTTGGGGCCTCGTGTAGACTTCATCAAATGCACCCATCACATCTGTTGACATCAATCATTCTTGTTGACATCAATTAAAACTAAGTCACCATCAATATCGATCACAACTATGGGGCATCTTGAACGGTTTAAGGGTTGAAATCAATGACAACCAATTGTCCAACAATCTACCCCTATGGCATTGATGTAAACACCAACATTGATGGAAAGAATCATACTCCAATACTCATGCTCCCCCTATGACCATTTCTCCTCATCAATGTTTTTCTCAATGTTTCTCTCCCCCTTTGACATCAATGGAAAAGGGTATATCTCCCTTGGTATGCTCCCCCTATATTCATGCTTCTATTCTTTCTCTTCACATGTTTCTCTCCTCATGTTTCTTTCTAGTTTCATCTTCTCTTTAATATCAATAAAAAAGAGTGATTCCCCTAAAATTATATCTTCTGACTTCATACGCTTGACTCTTACTCTTCCGATTTTCTTTTTCTCTCTCTTTGACATCATGGGTAAAAGGATAAATCCCCCTAAAGGTATGTCTCCCCCTATCTGCATGCTTCTAATATTTCTTTCCTGATCTATTTCTCTGACACTTTCTCTACCCTTGAATTCTCTGCAAGATGTAGAACAATATGGGACTTCTTGCATACTCTTCCTTTCCTCTCTTCCAGAGCTTCTTGTCCATTGGTGCTTCATCTTGTAATTCTATGACATATATAAAAAACATTCAAAAATTATTGACTTCAAATCTTCATGGCATGTCATGTTCATTGTTTATACATCAATGACCATACTATTCAACAAATTCCCTCTGATGATATAACTTTTGTTGAAGGTTTTTCTTTCCCTGTTCCACTATTCCTTTTACTGCTTGTTTTCTTGTGACCGACTGATTCCACTTGTCCACTGATTCCACTGATGCCAATTTTAAATATGCTATGTAATATATCTGTTTAGAATTTCCAATGATATCATAAATCTATCTTTGTCCATATGTCATAAGGTTTCCATAACTCTAATATTCAACTATCCACAATGTCGACCCATATGTCTCTATACTATTATGAAGGCTTCTTTGTTGTAATTGATCATCATATATTCCTATTTCTTATACTGAATCAAATATTCCCATTGATCTGTAATACATCCTTGAACTTGTAATGAATATATCCCTTCCTAGAAAGTGTGTCAATGATGTTCCTTTGATATCCACATGGGAATATTGCTCCTCAATCAATCAATTTGTCATTATGTAACTCTTCTATATGAGTGCTATGAATCTATCTTTGCAAACATTTAAAACTTCTTGAAGGATGGATATTTGATCTGTAGTAGCTACTACATAGACTCCCCCTATTCAATATTCATATTTATTGGGAGTCTCTAAACCGGATGGCTCAAAACAATAGAGGAATTCTCCCTAATGTAGATTAATCTTCCTCTTCGTCTGTAGACGGATCATCTCTATGAACTCTGACTTATTCATTTTTTCCCATGGATTCATTATGATCTTGCAATAAAATTATTGAGAGTATAATCTCTTGGGAACATTCTTTATTCACCTTCTCTTCTTTTCTTTCTCACACTACTGCAAATCATGTGATCTCTAGGAATTGTTCTTTATTCACTTCCTCTTCTTGTCTTTCTTTTATTCTCCAAACCTTCATGTATCTGACATCGATGTTTACTTTCATGGTGGGCTCTATCATAATTCTACAATTCTGAGCTACGTGACCATAATTGTGGAATTTGTAACATTCAATGTTGTGGGGATCCACATAGGTATTTATTGTATGAACATTTCTTCCATATATTATGCAATCTACAACCTTAAGTCCAAAGTTAGTAAAAATAAAATACTGGCCATAAAAGAAACTTTCATACTTGGGAGTGAATGATCTTATTTGCGGTGCAATCCTTCTGAATTCATACCTCGGTTGTTCATGATTTTCTCTTTTGTTTATTACTTCATCATGATTGAATCTTATTTGTTGCTTGAATGTGGAAGGTATTATTTAATATTTATCTCTATTATACTCATTCTTCTTTGATTCTTTCTGACCATGATTTATTTCTTTAGTACTTCTACATAAATCTTACCCTTTTCTTCATTCTTATTTTCTAGCAAATTGGAGTGCTTCTCTTCAACTTTATTTACTGATGATGTGGATGTTTAACTCTATTCAATGTTCTTTTTGAGCTTAACGATTTTAACTCTCAATGTGAGAACTTCTTATTCAATATTCTCAACCTCTTTTTCTTTCTTCATCATCTGAATCTTCATGAATTGTTTCTTTCTCTTTTCTTCTTCAAGTTGGATCTTAAAGGAGATGATTTATTCTTCAATTCTTCTTTCTTGTTGACTGAATTCTACTTCAAGCTAGTTTAAATCCTCATATATTTCCTTGAGATTATTTTTCAAAATATTCTCTCTCTTCTTTGCTTCATTTCTTTGTGCTACTATTTTGGCTTCCAAACACTTCTTCTCTTACATCTGAATTTTGTATGTTTCTTCAATCCTTCTACTTGAATTTTAGGATCATAATCATCTAATGGAATACTTAAGGGATTTGAAAAAATTCTTTTATATCGATCAATTATTCCTTGAGGGACTTGTTTTCCTCTCTTTATTTCTTCAGTTCATCTAAATCACTGATAATTTCTTCTTCAAGATCCACTATGCCTTCATAATATTCTTCTTTTGAATCTGTCTGACATAATGAGCATATTTCTTCTTGTTATTCTTTAGCATTTCTTCTTTATTCTAATTTATATGTTATGGATCTGTGATAAGATGATATCCCTTAGAGTAGATATTATATAGCTTATCCCAAAGTTCTTTGGCTAATGAAAATTTTCCCACTTTGTCTTTTGTTGAATCACATAATCCTTCCAAGATGAAATCCATTGCTATTTTTTTGTTCTTTTTCAATTCCTTCTTGGTTGGAGTCTTTGGAGGTTTTTTTGTAGCAATGTACCCTGTCACAACTGATTTCCAAATATCATATCCATGGTCCTGTAAAAACACTTTGGATTTGATTCTCCAGATTTCATATCTTTGGCCATTTTGACCATCAAATTGTGGTATCCAATATCAATGTACTCCATGATCTACCTTCTAGTAGTTAAAATGTTTCCTTGAAAGAACCTCCTCTGATTCTAATTGTTGGAATACTGAGAGGGGGGGTGAATCTGTATGAGCACTTTTTACCACTTTTGTTCACAATATATAAACTTCAAATTTGTCAGCAGTATATCATCAATGTATCATCTATTATTTCATTGAATATATCATGATAATATAATCATAAGTCACATCACATCAACAACATCACATCAAATATGTAGTCTACCAAAATTTATGTGGAAACCCAAATGGGAGAAAACCACAAAATGCTTTCTTATATATCAAAGATTACATTCATTGGAAGCACCAACTTCCCAATTCTCTAGCTACAACTAGAAGGAGGCTCCAACCCCCTATTTACAGGCTCCAACTTGAAGGAAGATAGATCTCCCTAATTTCTTCAACTACAACTAGAAGGAGGCACCAACCCCCTATTTTACATGATCCAACCTGAAGGAGGCTACAACTCCCTGAGTTCTCCAACTACAACTGGAAGGAGGCTCCACCCCCCTATTTACAGGCTCCAACCTAAAGGAAGCTCCAAATACATGCGTTCTATGAAACCAACCAAAAGGAGGATACAACCCTCTTTCCTTGCCCCATCTCATCGCCCTGAAATATAAGTGTAGACCAAACTATCACTATCACAATCACTTCCATTGTCAACCTATCACTGGCAACCTGTCATTGTATCCAATATGTCACTATCAACCTGTCACTATATCCAAACTTTCATTGTCAATCTGTCACTATATCAAACCTGTCACTATCATTGTACAATCAACCTATCATTGTCATTATACCATCAACCTGTCATTGTCATTGTACCATCAACCTGTCACTATCAATGTACCATCAACCTGTAACTGATCATCAACATGTGTTATACCAAAACATGTACCATACCATCCAACAATTGTCTACCAACATATGTAACATCACATGTGTCAATGTATATACCATAAAATCAATGATGAACAACCAATCAAATCATGTAGCATGCACTAAAACATTAACATGTATAAAACTGTACCATATATCATAGCATAAATCATGTATAGAATTGTACCATATCATCAATGAAGTGCCTCAAAATACCTAATCATTTTCTTCATGCATATGCCAACATACATCAAGTGTATGCCTCAACAAGCTACCCACATCTCAAATATGTGTCTTTAATATTGAACCATAACAAACATGCCAGATACAAGAGTATATTTCACTCAACCATGTATCAAAGATGTACCTCATTAATTTTCCAATGCCAAACATGCCTTATACATGCACCATACCATAAACAATCATAACCTTGAAAATAAGTACATAAACATACATTTGCCTCTATAGTTGACCTGATACATAGTAGTGATGAAATGTAACCTTTCCTTAGACCTCATCAACCTAGCATTGACATTTTCCGCAATCCTATCTTATCCTCATGGGACTAAGACATGATGTCACACAAGGCCTCACATGACTAGCACTAGACAACTTGTAAAGGTGCCTTGCGTGACACCCTCAAGCTAACCCGCGAGGACCTACTTAATTAGGGTTACAGAAAAAGCCTTTCTCTCTGTAGCTTCAAAACTTTCATTCTTCATTTTCACTTTCTCCGCTTCCTAAGACTTGACCTAAGTTTTGCCAATAAACCAAAATATTCTCACAAGATAGATATTCAATGAATGTGTGTATGTATTTATGAGAGTTTCCTTTAGGTGTATTTATACGTTTTCCAATTAAATTCTCTCCTTAATCTTATAGATTCTTGAACTTTCTTGTTACAACCACTTTACCCTTTCATTAATGACTTGTAACCAATTAGGGGCTTCCAAATTCATGAGGTTATATCTCCCTAAGCATGAGGAACCACATGGTGTACCACCTACCATTGGAAATGACACAACGAGAAATATACATCTACGAGTATGTTACCCACAATTACATTATTCTTCATGTCCTTATTCCTTGATCAACTTTGGGTTCCATAAACACACCTTCGAGGCTTCGTGTAGACTTCATCAAATGCACCCATCAAATCTGTTGACATCAACCATTCTTGTTGACATCAATGACAACTAAATCACCATCAATCTCCATCACAACTCTAGGGCAGGGACAATTTTAAGGATGGAAAGTTATATTAAAATGTAGAAACCTGGGCTATTCTTACTAGTCCTTAATATGAAAAATGTAAAATGTTTGGCGATAGTTCTGTAAAAATATTAAAATTTATAATGATTTTATATAGTTTCTATAAACTTTTGGTGATTTTTAAAGTAAAATTGTTTTAGTCTATGGAATTTGGGCGAATAATTTTTAGAGAAAATGGAAATTGGCCAATGTTGTTTTGGGAAAAACCATGGAAAATTAGCCCATTTGTGAAATTTATCCCCTAAAATCATCTATGCTCTGGGGTATCTTGAACACTCTAAGGGTTGACATCAATGACAACCAACTGTCCAACACTTGATTACATGCATTCATATTAATGTCTATATATCTGGAACATAGAAGGAAAGCCCTGATTGTTTATTTTGAGAGTATTAATGGTTTTTGAAGGATAAATTGGTGATCATATAAACCCAATTGATGATCTCTATGTATTATGTAATTTGGATGGCATGGTAAAGAGGATTAAAGGGGGGGATTGTTCGATAAAATTGTCATTGATGTCAAAGGTTATAAAATTGATTAAATATAAATGTTTCCTTGGTATCATTTTAATAAATACAAAAAGTGGAATAAAAATAAAGTGAATTAAATATAAATATGACTTTAATAAATAAAAAAAGTTGAAAAGTTAGGTGGAAGTGGATTTTATGTAAAAGATAAGTAAATAATAAAGTGTATTAACGAAAAAGATAAAAGTGAAGGGGAGTTAAAGAAAAAGGGTAAAAGTGAAAGAGCACATGGTATGTGAAAATGGTATTTGCAAACCATGGTGGTATTTACCCATGGTAAGGTAAAAAGGTGAATTAAAAATTAAAAAGGGAAAAATCAATTATTATTTAATTAAAGTCGTGACTTTTCAAGAAGAACATGACTTTTCATATAAAGCTTACGGAAAAGTATAAATAAAGAAGAGGGATATGAGAAAAAACAAATATGAGGATAAAAAAAAGTAACAATTCATAAGCATATTATTTGAGGTGTGATAATAAAACATCATTCATGAGAGAAAATTATATATTAGCAAACACATATGAAGATAAAAAAAAAAAGTAATAATTCATAAGAATAGTATTTGAGGTGTGACAATAAAACATCATTCATGAGCATAAATTATATATTGGAAAAAGATCATATTTGACATTCAAGAAAGCAGATTCAACAAAAGAACAAGTAAAAAATGCAGAGAAAAGTTTGTGAATACAGAAGTAGTAGAGGTGAATCGATGATTTAATAAGAAGATCTAAATAGAAAAATAATCCAAATGAAGAAATTGAATTTTGAAGATAAAAAAATGCAGTGAGGGTGGAAGGGTGGAGCAAGAGAGGATTAAAGTCATCTACAGGTTGGAGCCTAAACAACAGGGAGTTGCAGCTTCCTCAAGTTGGTGCTTGAAAAATAGGGGATCGTTGTCTCCTTGAGTTGGTGCTCAAAATAGGGGATTGTTGTCTCCTTGAGTTGGTGCTCAAAACATGGGATTATTGTCTCCATAGTTGGCTCTCAAAATAGGGGATTGATGTCTCCTTGAGTTGGTGCTCAAAATAGGAGATTGGTGTCTCCTACAAGTTCTATAAAAATAACATTCATGGTTTTTCATATTAAAATTTAGTGTATTGTTCTTCTTTGTTGATCATTTGTTGTGTTTGATAAGATTAATGATTAAGTGGTGTTAAATTTTGTTAAAAATAATCAATATTGATTCACCCCCCCATCTCAGTATTAAACAATATTCCAACAAAAATGGCATAACCAACCATTCGAACATGCCTTACTTGGTCTTGAAAGCAATTTTCCATATGTCTCCTTTTTCAATTATGATATGATGGTAACCACTTCTCAAGTCTGACTTAGTGAAATGCATGGCATTCTTTAACTGATGTAATAGATCATCTATTCTGGGAAGAGGATAACGGTTCTTTACTGTAATCTTGTCTAAGGCTCTAAAATCAATACACATCCTGCACGTGCCATCTTTATTCGAAACTATACAATAGGAGAACCACACAGAGAGTATCTTGGTATGATGATTCATTTATCAAGAAACTCCTGAAATTGCTAATTTATTTCTGCATTCTTGATTACTGATGACTTGTACATTCCAATGTTCGAAAGAGAGGCATATTGCTGCAAATATATTTCATGTTCAACCTCTCTTTTAGGAGGAAACCTTGTATGTTCCTGAAAACTCATCATAATTATATATGATGTTGATAAATTCATGTTTATGATTTGGATCACAACCTGATAAAGAATCTGTTGTATCTTCTTCTTTCTGTTTCACCATCAAGAGAACAAAATATTTACTTGCACTCACGAGTCTCTGCATTTTCCTTGTGCTCACTAAAGAAATGTTACTTTTGATGTGATGAGATCTGAAAATATATTCAAACCCATCCTTGAGAAGATGATATTTATTTTCTTCTCGATAGAACAAAACCTTCCTGTCAAATAGATGCAGACTACCCAAGACAATGTCGCAAATTTCAAGAGGCACAACATCTAAATTGACCTTATCAAACAAATTAGTTGTAATTGCAAACCTGATCTTACACTTCTTTATCACCTGCAACTTAGCATCATCACACACCCAACCTAATGGATATTGAATTTTATGAGGTGGCATATTCAATCCTATCTTCTTAACAATTGCTTCATATATTAGTTTAACTTGAGATCCACTTTCAAATAAAGTATCTACCTTAGTATTCTTGACTATAACTTTGACATTAAAATGATCACTTCGCTTCTTTTGATCAATATCACTTTCTATTTTGGTGGATTGAACTGAATAATTTTAATTTATAGATGATATGTATTTTCTTCCTATGGCCATGATATTGGATTCATATACATAATCTGACTATAGATCCTGATGAGTTGATGCAACAATGTTCTGCTTCCCTTTATCCTTGAATTTTCTTGGTCGTAATTCTAGATTGAACTTCCAACACTTTGATTCCTCATGTCCCTTTTTCTTATAGTGGAAACATATATGTATTCCCTTATCTTGATTCAATAGGGATGATTTCTTACTCTTCCATTTACCTTTTGGTTTATTCTCGAACTTGAATTACTTCTTATCTTTGCTCGCATGCTTAATATTACTAGCCTCTAGATGTGTAGCTTGTACTAACACCTTATCAATGTTATTAGGGATAAACATTAGAATAGTCTGACGAAGATATGAGTGTATGCTACCAATATACTTCATAAGAGTTTCATGAGTATACAATGGAATCCTTAATGATAATTCCTTATTTTTGAATTCCTGTGTATATGCCTGAATATTTTGGCCTTTACCCTATCTTAGATGATTCCACTCAATCATTGTCATTTATTTATGTTCCAATGGATAGAATTGTTTCCTTATGGCCTTAGTAAAATTATCCCAGGAAGATATTAATTTACCCTTTTGAACAAGATAAACTTGCATCTTACTCTCCCACCATATTAAGGCAGTGCCACTTAGTCGAAGATTAGTGAATTGTATCTTTGCAACCTTGTCCATGATGTTTTAAAGCATGAAATATACCTCTATCTTCTTAATCTAGTTTTCCAATTTCTCGACATTCAATTCTCCATCATAGGTCGGAAACTCGAACTTAACATCCAATTTTAGTAATGGAATATTATGTTCAGACTTATTAGAGGACTTATTTTGATGAAAGTATTGTTTACTCGCTTCAGAAGAAAATAATGATGATGATGAGGAAGGGGAAGGGAGCTCTGAAGGTCCACCACCATCACCTCCTCCTCCTTTTACCGAATATTATCTACTTGTAGGATTTTGAATTCTTTTTTCTAACTAATCTACTGTTTCTTTCAATGATTGAAGCATATATATGATCTCTTCATAACTGATGGGATGATATTTTTATTTTCCCTTTTCAAAATCCATATTATGTCTTCAAAATCTCTTTCCAATTCATACTTATAACTTGCAAGTTTTCCTTTACCAAGTTTGAGTTTGGCTCTTGTAAGAATTCACTTGCATACACTTGTAAAACCTTGCTCTGATACCAACTTGGTCTAAAAAATCCTTAGATGTTGATAATTTTAAATACAAAAACATCTACTTGATTCTTGAAATAAAATGATTGCTTGACTGTATGCAAATTGCATGTGAAACAATTATCTAACCAAATTCACTTTAGTGATAATTAACTTGCAAAAAATTGAACTTAAAATGAACAACAATATTGTAATCACATACACAAGTTGGAAAAACAAATAGAGTTCACCCAATTTGGGATACCTCTCCGGGTCCGCTTCCAATAGATACCTTCTTTATTAATGCTCAAATACTTGTGTTTTACAATGACATTTTCATATGTTTCTCAAATGTAGAAACAGAGTGCACCGTTGGATTCCCAACAAAAAATCATGCAAAATGAGTATAAATGTCTCAAAAATCTATCAAGGTACCCCTTGGCACGCTTTATGGTGTAGCATCGTAACTTTGGTACCCTCAAGCATGAGTTACGAGACAAAAAGCTACATTAATTATGTGTAAAATAC
Source organism: Picea sitchensis (assembly GCA_010110895.2). Classification (NCBI taxonomy): domain Eukaryota; kingdom Viridiplantae; phylum Streptophyta; class Pinopsida; order Pinales; family Pinaceae; genus Picea; species Picea sitchensis. The sequence continues at coordinate 106,296 of SNQJ01S0022080.1, read as the reverse complement.
TTGGTCTACACGCCCATTAAATAGGGCATGGGATCCTTAACTAAATCCATATTTTGTGCCACACATTAACTATAAGTAAGGTTGTTTTTTTTTAAAAACCCACACATATAGCTTGTTGATTAAGTTTCTTTAATATTATATGATAAGTTGGGGGTTGAAGCCCCGCTGACCACCATATATTCACACACCTTTTGTTAACTAGTTGACACATGGTTATATATTATATATATAGTATATGTGTGGTTACAAAACTCCTGCGTGAATATTGTTACATCCCCACATACTTGTGCTTTGGACTGCTGGTTACATGGTGTATACATGACTAAAGGGATACAGTTGAGGGCTTAGTCCCTCAACCCTTTTCTTCCCAAACAAACTTTAACACTAATTCAAATACAATATATGCCACTCATATGTTAAGTCACAAATGATGGTGTGATGGTAATGGGGCTTGTGTTACACCTTTGGGAGGTTATCAAGGTCACAGGTTCGACCCCTGTCGAATCCATAATTTTAACATACATTAACCAATATTTTCTAATGGGAAGCTTCCACATGGAGGCATCTACTGTCTCTCCAATGCCACTTGTCAATGGATGATTAGACCACTTGTGTGCCATTTGTCAACCTACAATTTGTGCACTTGGAGGTACAATCTTCCCAATCAACTGTCAATAATCATGTGCCATGTGTCACCCTTGTAGTGGTGACACATCCTCTTTTTTCCCATGTGAACTTTGATGTTTGACCCGGTTGATTGGAAATTTGACCGCTTATAACGTTTTCTTACAAACTCTGTTTGCATCATTGGAAAGATGACGACAAGCTCTACGTAGTGATGCCATTTTTGAGATGATTTGAGACAGTCAAATTTCGAGCATTACTGAACCATTATGGAACTCTCTATATGTTCCATATCTTTTTGGACTTGTGTGAGCATTCCCAAATCCTCCTGGATCAATAATAAAGGATTCTTCCCCCTCGATTTGTTTTCCTCAAATGAAGGGTGGTTATCTAAGGAAATCAATTATTTTTAAACAACTTTAGCTTTCTCAAAATTATGGGCTAAGTTTACCTTTCCATCTCATTTGATGAACATGCCTATGGAGGGTCTCAATGCTTAAGTATAGTATTCGATAGCCAAGGTTTCCAAAGTAGCAATTTTAACAGTAAACTTATTGAGGATTGTAGTAAAGAATTGATCAAAATCCTTTACTTTTTCTTTCTTTTCCATCTTCAAGGATCCTAATTCTTTGTATAAAATCGCGAGAATTTTCTCTTCCCCAAATTTTCCAATGAAAGATTTTTCAAAGTCATCCCAACTGGTTATAGATCTAGGAGGGAGATTAAAATACCATGTGGAAGGTTTATTTTCAAAGGTGTATGGAAAGAGTCTACAAACCACATCTTCATAATGGATGACAAGGAGATGGGTGGATAGAAAGATTTTTTTTGCATGATCTTCTAGTGAGTTAGAATTGTCCAGGTCAATTTTAGGGAAAAGTTCCTCTAGACATTTGGGTGACTCATGCATAGGTTCTGCTAAGTTTAGATCACTTTGGGACATCCATGGTGGAATCACTGGTCTTCTATTTCAATTTTCACCCATGTTATTGTTGGGCACATGCCTATTTTGGGAAGGAAGTTTATTTTGGGCAAATGCCTATTTTTGGGAGAAAGATTTGTTTTGGGAAAGACCTATTTTTGGAGAGAAAGACCTAATTTTGAAGTGTGTGCAATAGGTGGAAATAAATAAGCATGTAGAAAAAGAAGGAAAAGAAACATGCAGGAGAAAAATCAACATGGCACGCAGGCAAACAAGAATAATCGTGATAGGGTTAGGGTTTTTTTTATGGATATTTTAATGACTATAAGCCTATAATGTAGTATAAATAAGGACATAGGAGGTCTAGGTTAGGGGGATGTCAGTTAATTATTGAGAGTCAATTTGTCGGGAAGCTACTGATTGTAATAAGTGTTTGAGTAGAGTCGAATAAGATAGGTTTTGAGGATTAGGTCATATGTTGAGGAGCCTGGTGTGATCTAACCATCCTCACAAAGGATCTAGTCAGCCTCACAGAGGGTTCTTATCCTCATTTTTTATTGTATTACTGAAGATGTAATGCAGACAACACAATATTTTGCAAGAGAATAAATAAAAGAGAAGATAATCCATATATTTGTGGACATATCCCCAGGAGGGGGTGAACCATGGTAAAACCTTATGTTTTATGTGATTTTTAATGAATGCTTTAATTTTCTATTGATCATTAGCTTAAGAATGAATGGTTAAAGTATATATATCATCATACATGCATAGGTTTAAATATGAATGAATCATAGACGTATATGAATGATTAACAAGGATAATGCATAAGGAAGAAAGAAGCCAACTCCAATCCCCACTCATTCCTAGACTGCAAACACCTGAGTATTGCAGTCCCCCATAAAATCTATCTTGGGTGAGACTACGTTGTGCATTCTATGCATAGAATTTCCTTCTGGTTTACTAGGAGGGCTGATAGTTTTGAGGGTTTTATTGGAAATATGTTTGAGATCAGAGCTTGGGTCAGCCCAAGAGAAAGTAAACCAACAAATGGTTTCGTTTCTAACTGGAACTACACAATATTGAGTAGACGGGATCTGGCGAAGAAACTCATGGACGATGAAAGCATAGAAGGGAATGTTTAGGCCATGGAATCCAATGAAAGAGGATATTGAAATATGGTTAAAAACAAAGGAACTTGAGTTTGTGTAGAAGGAAAGCATAAACCCTAAGTTAACATTGCACAAATATCTCGACAAATTCATGTTTAGGGACTTGCATGAGGTATGTTTCTGTGATTTCCCGCATTTGTTGAAAGAGTGGTTATTGAGGTTAAAGGAAAACCGCTCTACAAATCAAATCAGATAATTGGAGTGGAATCCTGTGGAGATCATGTAGTTACAACAAGTTAATAACAAATTCATGTGCACAATAGATTTCTAGTTAGACATTATTGTTGCAGGGTTTATCAATGAATTTGCAGTAGATATCACGAAGTCCTAGACGGAAACAAAGAAGGATTTTATAAAGGGACCCAGAGGTAGGTACATCAGATCATTGTATACTTCAATCATTATTGTATTGTATGACAATGGTGTGATCACCATGGAATCAGACAACTAAAATTCCCTGCGTGCATGGGGGAAAGGGGGGAAGCACTGACTAGAGGTTGAGATATGGACAGGGAGATGGATAAGGGAAAGAAGTAGGAGTCCATGGACCCAATAATGATGGAAGAGGACCACAAAAAGAGGATAATGGAAAAATCTGGAAAGACATGCAGTAGAATACCTTACCAATATAAAATGAATAACAAGAAGATCGTAATATTCAACAGAGAGGGCTTGGCGAGCGATGAAGAAGAGGTAGAGGATATCCGGGTTGTGGATAATATTGATGAAATAATGCACACAACATATGAAATGAAAATAGGAGGTCTAGGGTCAGGAACAGAAGGAAATACTCCAATCTAGATCATCGTCAGTGTGGAACCTACAACCCCATGTGCGACTAATACACCCGAAAGAACACCAGTGTTTAGAAAATTTTAGTGGAAGAATAACAATAGGAAAAGGATGAAATCAAGGAAAATCAACTGGGGGAGAAAGTTTAGGAAGTAACAATCAATTATCTACACCACACACAGGAAATAGTTCAACATAGTTCAAAATGTTAGGACATGATCCCATGATAATATTACTAGAATTTTAGGGAGAGGCATCATAGGACCCTGAAAAGCACTTATTCATCTGTGATAATATCTAGGAATAAAAGAATATCACAGATGAGGATACAAAGCTTGTGCATTTTTCTATCACACTAAGAGACCATGCATTGGACTGGTACATGATCCTGGATGTAAACAATCCATAGGGAGTACCAAAGACTATCGCAGACATGAAAAAACTATTGGTAAACAAATTTTAGAAGCCAAGCTCAGAAGACCAATACATGAATGAAATGATTGAAATTAGGTAGAAACCAAGAGATTCTATTTGGGAGATTGATAAGAGGTTCAAATGTCTGAAAGGTAAGTTGAAATATGCAATTGCTGACATGCAACATAGGCACTTATTTGTGAACTCATTGTTACCACACTTGAAGTATCCTTTAAGATAGAAGAAGTTCCAAACAAAGGCAGAGGATATGTAGGCATCCATGCAACTAGAATAGAACCAATATCAATAGACATATCCAACAATAGAGGAGTTGAAGGAGGATTTGAAGAGTATAACATTTCAAATTAACCAAAATAAGGGAAAACATAAAAGAGAAGTTGTTTGGTGTACTCTATGCAGAACATAAGAGCACCATAAGAACGAATGTGCAAATTTTGTGCAGTACATGTAAACAAGGGTGCCAAACCCCTTGCAAACAAGAGGACCATGGTGTTATATTTTTAAGATGCATGGGCATGATCCATATCATTGTCCAATGATGTAGAAGTATAAGACAGTAACAAAATGTTCATATTGCAATTTTTTCAAATCAGTGGGTCATGATGATAAGGATTGTAGAACATTGTAAATGATTAGAGAAAGAACTTCAGACACTTATAGGGTGAAAGAATAAATGATGATAGGATAAGTTGCACCTCAGTTCAACTAGGTATCACCACCATACAACAATGTGAAGCAACAGTACAATAATTCGCATCCACAGTACAATAATGTGCAACCTCCATACAATAATGTGCAACCACACTATAATCTATGAAATATAACTAGGTACCCCAATACAATTCACCGTGAGGAGATAGAGGTGGATACATAGGTGAAGGAAGATTCATAGGAGGATTTGGATGAGCTAGAGGACCAGTAGTGTTCCACAACTTCCAACAACTAGGACATTATGCAAGGGATTGTCCACTTCCACTGATGACATGTATATACTATCACACAACAAACCATGACACAAAAGACTACCCAACACTCTTGGGAAATATCGAGGAAAAAAGGAAATAGAACAACCAGAATATCCAATGGATTTATGCAGAAGCTAGGGTTGATGGGAGAAACATCAATATAGTCACTCGAGGAGGAGATGATGCAGCAAAACAAGATCCAACTCAACACCAATGGGTTAAGAAGAATACTGAGCCACATAAGTAGTTTGATGTGTGGAAAGAAAAGAAAACATTTAAGGAGGCCAAACATGAGTTTCTCAAGAAGAATTTTGCGTCTACATTAGTCACATAGTAAGCTTAGAACCCACCAATGTATGAGATATCATCCTCAATGGACTATACTAATAAAGGACAACCTTTAGAGAAAATAAGTATCGTAAATACTTTTCTGCAATCCTGTGTTAAGTTCTTGAATGATCCATCATTTGTTAAGGTGTTACAAAATCTGCTAGAAATATGCAACAAAGAGGTAGAAGGAAAGTTAGAGCATAAAATTGTTAATCATCTCCATACAAGAATAAGTACAAGCAGAGAATTTAGACTGAATTGCAACATTGGGGATTTCAACATGGGAGATATTATACTTGATTTAGGCTCTGAAGTAAATGTCTTACCTAAGAAGACATGGCAGTGTATGGGAGAACCCACATTAGGCTATTCACATGTCCATTTGAAACTAGCAAATCAACACAGAGTGTTACCAATTGGAAGGCTTAAAGGTGTGACAAAACATTTGTATGGAGTGCACACTACGACATATTTTGAAGTAATAGAGATAGTATATGGCTCAACACCTTACCCAAAATTACTTGGATTGGATTGGTAATTTTATAATCAGGCTATAATCAACTTGAAGACAAGAAAAATGACTTTTGAATTAGGCGAATATAGAGTCATTGCACCATTATATCATTCAGAAGGAGAAAGGTTTGTAGAGGTGAATTGTTTGGATTTGGAATAAATAAACCAGTTATAAAGAACCATTGCACGAGAAAAGGATTATTTCAGTTGAAGAATAATTACATCATGTTCTTCCGACTCAGACACAGGTTTGGAGAATTGGAAACAACGATTACATGAAGTCTCCACAAGGAGGTGCGCAAGAATAGACTGCACAGTAAGGTGGTTTGGTATAGAGATAAGATAACCTCCTAGTTTTCATGGGCTACACGACTTAGAGGAATTATTGAAAAAATATGAAGATGAAATGTTAGAAAATCAAAGGCTCTTAGCCCTATATATTTCACTGAGGGAAACACCTGCAAGATGGAGTGGTGCACACAAAGAAACAATTAAGGATTGGTATCAGTGTAAATGACTACTGCACATTATATTTGATGCATAACATGGGAGAAATACAATGCAGAAGTATGATGGGAAAGGAACACCAATTGAACACTTGGAGAAGTGCAGAACATAATGGAGGATGACACCACCAGAGGAATGACCTCAACACTTTATTCATACATTGGAAGGGATCCTAAGGAACTGGTACATAGACTAGGAGATGTGTAGAGGAACTACAAAATGGACTTGATTAGAACAAAATTTTGTAGTAACCTTCTCATTTGAACATGAGAACCCCAACATTGATTCATTGTTGAAGCTGATATGGGGAGAGATATTTTTTTATGAACTAGAGTTTGAAATCATAACAAAATATCAATAGAAGAACAAATAGACAGTTAAAGAGTTACTCTCATGTTATCATGTCGAAGAGGAAGAACGAGATGAACATGATCCCGACAACATTCATATCACAGATATTGAAGGAGAGAGAGAGGTGGAAGGTCCATATATGGAATCAGGGGAATTTTTTCAACCAATCAAAGTTAAGAAATTCAATATTGGGACGAATGAAAATCCTAAAATGGAAAGTATTTGAGACTATTGGGATGATCAAACATTAGAAAGAATAAAAAAGTTATTGTGCGAATACAATGACATGTTTCCATCAACCTTTACAGAGATGAAAGGAATAGCAAGGGAGCTAGGTGAGATGAAGATACCCCTCAAACCTGAGGCTAGACCTGTCAGACATAGACCTTACAGATTGAATCCATTTTATAAGAAAAAAGTGGAAGAAGAAATCGACCATATGTTGGAAGCTAGAATTATAGAACCAGTAGAGAAATATGAATGTATTAGTCCCATGGTAGTTCAGGAAAAGAAGCAAGGGGGGATAAGGATTTGTGTATATTTGAGGAAACTCAATGATGCTTGCCTACATGACCCTTTTCATACCCATTTTACTGATGAGGTCTTAGAAAATGTGGGAGGCGAGGAAGCATATTCATTCATAGATGGATTCTTAGAATACCATCAGATCAAAATAGCTCCAAAGTACAGGTATAAGAATAATTTTGCTATAGAATGGGTATCCTACCAATATACAACCATTCCCTTTGTTTTGAATAATTCACTAGCTATATTTTCAACGGTAGCCATAGCTTCTTTTAAGGAATTGATACATCAGTTTCTAGAAGTATATCTGGATGATTGCATTGTTTATAGTCTTTTGAAGGACCATGTAGAAGTGTTAATACTAATGTTGGAAATATGAAGATAATGTCAGATATCATTAAACATCAAGAAATGAATTTTTGGCACACCTTTTGGGATATTGTTAGGACATATATTGTGTAAATAGGGTTTACTAGTTGAACCTAGTAAGATTGCAGTCATTGTGAATTTACCACCACCAAAGTCAGTGCGTTAGTTAAGAGAAATATTGGGGAGTACATGCTATTGCGGGAATTTTATAAAGGGGTATGTGCAGATTACTACACCAATGGAAAAAATGTTAAAGAAGGACACTAGATTTCAGTGGAATGAGGATTGTCAGCAAGGATTGGACACTCTAAAGGAAAATATGATGACAACACCTATATTAGTATTTCCATATTGGGAAAAGACATTTCATGTGCACGTAGATGCATCGACAATAACACTTGGACAAATTCTGGTGCAACTAGGAGCAGGGGACTTATACCATCCTATAGCCTTCACAAGAAGGAAGTTGTTAGAATCGAAGAAGAAATACAACACCACATAAAGAGAAGGATTATCCATGGTATATGCACTTCAGAAATTCAGGCATTATTTACTAGGTAAACACTTTAAAATGTTCACAGACCATTCTACCCTCAAATATCTATTCAACAAGATAATGCTGGGGGGAAGGATTTGTAGATGGTTGTTACTATTACAAGAATTTGATTTTGAAGTGATAGTCAAACAAGGGAATATGAATGTAGGTCCTGATCACCTATCAAGGGTAACCAATGGAGAAGAACCTACTAACTTGGAAGACAACTTCCCTGATGCACAATTATTTTCAGTACAAGTAGATAATGAATACTTTGTTGATATTATTGAATACTTAAGTACAGGATTTGCGCCACACGACTTTAGCACTGTGCAGAAGAAAAACCTGGTAGTCAGAGCTATAGACTATCAACTCATTGAAGGTCATTTATACAAGATGGGCATAGATAATATTTTGAGAAGGTGTGTATTGGAACATGAGCAACCCAGGATTTTAGTAGAAGCTCATGAAGGTATAGTTGGAGGACACTATGAAGGAAAATCTACTACGTAGAAGGTATTGCGCATAGGATTATGGTGGCCAATAGTTCATAAAGATGCCAAGGAATATTTCCATAACTGTGATGTTTGTCATAGGGTTCAAAAACCAAACAAAAGGGATGAGATGCCCCTAATACCAAAAGTAACTCTGAAGGTATTTGAAAAATGGGAAATAGATTTTGTTGGGCCTATTAATCCATGAGAAAAAAGGTCAAGAGCAAGATATATCATTACTGTGACCAAATACTTAACTAGATGGGACGAAGCAACACTAGTCAAACATTGCAACATAGAGACAAAAACACACTTCTTATTTGAGAAATTAATCACCATTTTTAGATGTCCCAAGATTTTGATGAGTGACCAAGGAACTCATTTTATTAATAATACCATTAGGGATATGACTGAGGAGTTTGAAGTCTATCACCAAAATAGGGCACCATATCATCCTCAGGCAAATGGGACAGTAGAATATTTCAATAAGATTTTGGAAAATGCATTGACTAAGATATGAAATATTAACAAGGATTATTGGGACTTGAAAATATCAGTAGTACTATGGGCATATACTACCACATGAAAGAAGTTGATAGGACATACACCATTCAGATTGGTCTATGGATAGAAAGCAATGTTTCCATTAGAATTTTTGGTACCCAGACTGCGAGTAGCAAGGATTATCAACTTGACAGAAAGAGGCGCAGTACATGAGAGGTTAGGTCAACTAATGGATATGGAAGAGGAAATAATACTAGAAGGATTTCACGAGGAATTACAAAAAGAAAGGGAAAAATCCTCACATTTCAGACATATTAAAAATAAAATCTTTAAGGAGGGAGACGTAGTTCTTCTCTATGAAAACAATTTTTTTCAACACCCTGGTAAGTTTAGAATGCATTGGCTAGGACCATGTGAAGTAAATATTGTCACTGATGGGGGATCTGTGTCACTAAAGAAATTGGGAGGAACATAATTGAAAGGAATGGTCAATGGTAGTCGACTGAAACTGTACAGGGACAATCGACCTAGTAACTCTTAAAAGTTACAACGCAGTAAGAAATTCATGTATATAGTGCACTATAGTAGATATTAGGAAATAAAAATGATAAAAATAAATAAAAAGTAGAAAAAATAAGAAAAAGGAAGACAAAAGTAGAAAAATAAGGAAAATACAAAATACCAGGAAATATCGTGCACAACATACACTAGAATCAATGCGATAAAAATAAAAATTTATCGCGCGCAGCATATGGATGACATGAAAAAAAATGTAGCACACTAGGGGAAAAGTCACAGCAGAAACGTACAATGCACTGAAAAGTTACAACGCACCAGAAAACGGGCCAATGGTTAGAAAAGAAAAAAATGGTCATCAGGGTAAAAAGGCGCGAACTGAGCATTTATGAAACTTAATGAAGCATTCTTGAGAAGATTTAAAGAATTTATCACCATCAAATAAGAATATCCAAGAATATTTAGGGAATTTATAACACGCATATATAACTAAAACATGGGCCAAACGATACTTATTGTGAATTTACATACTGACGGAGCTAAGGATAATGAAGAGAGGTGGTGAATAGGTGAGTTCAGAGGTATTAGCAGCCGAATTTCAACTGGAGAAGGAATAATTACCCATGATGGCACCTAAAAAGGTTGGTGCACCTGGCCAAACAACAAAAAAATCATGCAGCAACCATAGGTCATCGTAGAGGCAAAACAAACTTTTACAAAGATAGAGGGAATCATCGATGTCAACGCAATTCCTTCACCACAGACTGAACCAGTGAGCACCACACTGGTAGAGGAAGAGGGGAAGGCCCCGATGATGGTTGGGATGGACATCGACTCATAGGGAAGTGTGTGGGGCCACAACCCATTGGAAACATGAAACCCACAACAACCCTCCAAGGTCAACACAACCCACAAAACAAATGGCATTGACAGTGAAAGGACATAATTTGATAGGCCAAGGTCACAACCTGTGGTGGGGTTTGAGAAACATGAGGAAGTGCAGCTCGAAGACATCATGGGGTAACCAGAGTTGGGGTTGGAAGAAAGAGAACTAGAGGCTAGGATATCTGGTGCACCAACACAAAGAAATGGGAAACAACCCATCGCACGATCCCTGTACAAGAAGCCCGACGCCTCGATAATTTTTTCATGCATTCCATATGGGGTGCAGTCCACACCAAGTTTTTTGGGTTGCATCAAAAGGTTACGGTATGCAGACCACGATGTGCCCGACACCAACAAGTTCCCATAATTTTCACAACAGGTGTATATCGATATCCTAAGCATATGGCCATTCGGAGATCCAATGATGCATCAAAAGTTGTCGGTGGCAGGCTTGGTCAATATAGGGATTCTTAATTTTTTGGAGATTCCTCACTTCAGAAGAGGGAAATATGTGAACAACTACGTCAACTAGTTACTGGAGGTCCTCCATGGAGGATTTTTTTGGTTGGATGAACTAGTCTCCATTCATGTCAAACTAATTTCGTTCATTCCAGGACTACCATCAAATGGTCAGAATCCCGTGTAGTACATGGATGATAAAACCAAAGAAAATTCACTCGTGAAAGAAATGAATAAAACCTCTAGGATAGAAAGGGACTCATGTGACATTATCATAAAGTGAATCAGTGACGAAACCACCATGATGGAAACAAAAGTGATGGCATGCAAACTCCTTAAAAAATTCCGCAAGGAGGAGGTCCCCGCAGGATTTGTTGTAGTGACATCGTAGTGCAGAAATGACACCATGCTCAGTTGGGCCCCATACTTATTGAATATGTTCCTAGACGACTGCAAGGATGCACAGGACTTGGGAACTAAGTTCCACTACTCATGGTTCATCATATTGATAGTGTTAATCATATGGAAAGATCCTACCTACTCATATTTATGTGATAGAATAGGACGATTTCACACAACATGATACACATTGTTGGGAATCACTTATGATTCAAAGAAGAGAAGTAGTAATGCCAACAATTTTTCTTGGTATCTCAACGATATGCAAGAGAATATAGCCAATACTTGGAGAATATCTCCCAAGGGCATCATGCAGTACCAGGGGATAGAAAAATTTAAGGCTACGCAACAGAATATGGATCCAGGTGCACAGGGATCGAGAAAAAGAATGGCTATAAATTCGATTCTGTATCAACACAGAGGAAGTGGAATGAGAAATAAACGACTGGTAGGATGACTAGAATATCCCAGTCATCACCAAGGACATTCCCAAAGGGAAAGTCTTTGAAGTAGGGTCATCTAAGAAATATGCAGGAGGAAGCATCGTGGCCAAGAAACCAACGAAAGAGATAAAGCCTGGCCCAAATACACTGCAACATAAGAAGGGAAGCACTCCAAATAAGAATGGGTATACAGGAAAAAAGTACAAAGTCCCCGCATAGGATGAACAACGAAGGGAGGACACAACTACAAAAGGAACCTTGATGAAAAAAACTTCGCAAGAGGCAGGGCATCCCAAACAGTCGATCATACATATAGGTGGGTCGTGCAAGAAGGCCAAGGCCCACAAAGACATTCTAGAATACACAATCACTGAGGATGATGTTGATTTAGTTACAGATAGGGTGCAGGACCATGCAACAAAAGAGTACGAGGAGGCAGAGAACCAAAGAAAAATGATAATGAAGGATTTGGTTAACATTAAGTAGGTCCTAGAACAAATACAAGCAACACAAGTATAAGAGAGGGGAGAAGGACTGATCCCCCAATTGACAGAAGCAGGGGAGAAAAACGTGCAGAATGAGGAAGACACAATCCAACTTGTAGCGCAAGAAAGTCCTAGCTTCCAGATAATGACACATATGTTTCATTTTGAGGAGGCCATGGTGAATATGCCACTTGAAGACCTGGTGCAGGTAGAGTTGGTATTGGATAAAATACCAACAAAGGAATTGTACAAGATACAATTCAATGTCACATAGGAAGTGCAATCATGAGCCATGGTAGATATAAAAATTTCAAATCACCAAATATGGAAAGGACGCACTAGAAATTGTGGTAGAACAGGTCCATCTAGAGACATGGGAGGAGAAGTAGCATGCATATAACCTGGAGAAGAAGTTAAAGGAATTCTTCACAAATATTTCAGAAAGTGCACATGAATCCGTGAGAAGCACTAAAGAACATATTCAAATCATCATGCAGATGCTCGAAGGGTACATGAAGGAGATTGAGGAACTCAAGGAAAAATTAACACCAACAAATCCTCCCGAGGTTACAACTGAAAGGGAACAACAAGTAGCATTTCAACTAGAAATGATGGAAAGAGAAGCCAAAAATGTCATAAAACGTTTTGACAAGATCGTGCAATTATGGACAGCGTTGGAGGAATATGACAAGGTCCAACAGCTAGACCAACAAGAGGAGAAAATAAACATTGCAATGCAAGAGCTAAAGTAATGAAAAAAGTCCATGAGCATTAAAGAATGATTGAAAGGCACACATGAGATGAAGAACTTGCAGACAAAATTTAAGACTGCGTAGAATAACAAGCAGGAAAGGAAAGACAAATTAGAACCCCTCCAGGAGAAACCAGTGCAAATAATCGTTGAAATAGAGGAGGATAAGACAATGATGGCTTGGGATCATGCTGAGAGCGCAAAGTCTCTGAAGAAACACATCACAATGTAGAGGGTAGAGGAGCTCACAGATAAATCTACACAAGAGATATCCAAATGGGAAGAATTAGAAGGAATTTTTCACAGCTTGGGAAAGGATGTACAAGGAGTGCACACCACTTGAGTGGCTCGGGATGAGCCACATGCCAGTGTTGGGGGCATGTTGGGCACATGCCTATTTTTGGAAGGAAGTCTATTTTGGGCGCAAACCTATTTTTGGGAGAAAGATTTGTTTTGGGAAAGACCTATTTTTGGAGAGAAAGACCTAATTTTGGAGCGCGCACAATAGGTGGAAAGAAAGAAGCATGCAGAAAAAGAAGGAAAAGCAACATGCAAGAGGAAAAGAAACATGGCACGCAGACAGACAATCCTAACCATGATAGTTCTAGGATTTTATTTTGACAAATATTGTAACATCTATAATATTATAAAGTAGTATCAATAAGGACCTAGGAGGTCTAGGTTAGGTGGATGTCAGTTAAGTATTGAGAGTCAATTAGTCGGGAAGCTACTTGGTGCAGACCCCCAAACCCTCAGGTCCAAGGTCTGCACAGGATCGTTCTAAATCTTCCCTTTGAGTCTGATTGACTCTTTAGTTTTCCCTCGGGAAATACCTTTCACACACAATAATGTATCCACAGGTCCTTATGAGTGTTCTCACGCAATCAAACATGAAGCATCAACCCAGATATCCTGACCCGAAATAGGATCATGCCCTTCGCAAGTTCGGGACTTCAGGTTTCACAATTTCGCTATCCCTGATGTCAAGGGTTCCTATCCCTACAACCTCCGAAACCTAAATTAACGAACTCCGATGCAATCAGTAAAGGTTGACTTTTCAACGGGCTTCTCACTTCATCAGGTTTTTGGACTTCACGATTTTCTGAATCCAGATGCAAGGCTCTCTGTCCTTCGACCTCCGAACCCTGAAATGGTCAACAAGGTTTGACTCTGCCAATTGACAAAGACACGCCACCTGTCGTCCTTGTGGTTTTATACCTTTGACGTAGAATCCTTCCACTTGTCACTCTTCTAGGTTTTCGGGACTCTTGCTCCCAAAGCGTTGTCTCCTTCGTCTCCCGACACCCGAATTTCTGAAATCCTGAAACTCTAATCCACTTTCTGTCGCAACTTGTGACTTTGGGATTTTTGATTCACTGCGCTCAACTCCTCGTCGTTAGGATCCCCAAAATGCAGAAATGATCTGACGACTTGTGAAAATCACGATCACCGGTCCACGTTGATTTTGGATCCTAGAGTGGAAATCTTGCCTGCCTCTAACCACCCTGCAACTTCCCTGGATCCTACGGTCCTTGTGATTTCGTGAATTCCCCATAGAGAATTTCAACCACTCGTGGCTCTTTGATAACTCCTGAGAAATAAGCCAAGGTTCTTCCACTGGATCTTAACTTCCACTGGATGACTTTGACCCTTGTCTCCCTTGAAGTAGTTCGACCTTGTCCTCCTTTGAACCCTTCAACGCGCTACCTCTTCTGAGATTTCTTTGCAATTTCGAGTCTTCAAAAAGACTCCTGCATGCACTCGTTGCAGAAATCCCTCAAATACTTTTAAGTATTTGGATTCTCGACTCTATGCACCCTTCTCTGTAACAATAGTCCTTTAATCTCTCAACCTTAGTTGATGAGTTCTAAGGTCTCGACCAGCCTGCGCACACCTTACACGTCTTCTATGCTTCACCTACACTCCGATGGAATGAGAACAATGGTATCTCTCCTGAGCTTTTAGAGATAAACTATGAACCTCCGTCAATGCACTTCTTGCGGATGATTTCACTGCACTCCTTGCAGGAACTTCTCACTTAGGAAGAGAAACAATTGAAACTCATTCTCTCTATCTCAGACTTCAAACATTCAACATGAAATCATACATTCACACAATATTAAAGCAAATGCATAATAGAGAGAATAAACAACCATAAGCATACCATTCAACACGTATACATAGAAGCATCATAACACGATGAATCTGAATCAAAGCTTCATATATTAATTCAGAACTTCTGTACATGGGTTCTTCTCTACAACTCTCTGCTATAACTCTCCTATTCCTCTATGCTTATGATACAACAATGTTGTCTAATGTTCTCTACTGTTACAATGATACAAAGGTGAGGGTGTCTATAGTCGGTTTTCCCTCTTGCTCTCTAAACTGTCTAATCTAACATTTAAATCTACCTACTTTCATTAACTACGCATAAATTCCTTAATGTTTTATAGATGAGAGCAATCACTCAAGATCTATTCACAATATGTAAGTAAACTTCCCTTTAATCATTACATTAATGTTTCAAAAATATTTCAAAACGTGCATTGGTGGCCTTCCAACTGTCTTCCCCTTCACACTCGCTTGACTACTTACGATGCTCCTACATCACTACTGATTGTAATAAATGTTATGGTAGAATCAAATAATCTAGGTTTTTAGGATTATATCACAAGATGAGGAGCTTGGTGTGATCTATTCAGCCTCATAGAGGGTTCTTACCCTCATTTTTTATTGTATTATTGAAGATGTAATGTGCACAAAACAAGATTTTGCAGCAGAATAAATAAAAGAGTAGAGAAGCCAGATCTTTGTGGACGTATCCCTAGGAGGTAGTGAACCACGATAAAACCATTTTTTCTATGTGATTGTTAATGAATTATTTACTTTTCTGTTGATCATTAGCTTAATAAGGAATGGTTAAAGTAGTTATATCAAGATACATGCATAGGTTTAAAGGTGAATGAATCATAGACGTAGATGAATCATTAACAAGGATAATGCATAAGGAAGAAAGAATCCAACCCCAATCCCCACTCATTCCTATACTGCAAACACTTGATTATTGCAGTCCCCCATAAAATATATCTTAGGTGAGACTGCGTTGTGCATTCTGTGCATAGAGTTGCCTTCTAGTTTACTAGGAGGGCCAATAGTTTTGAGGGTTTTGTTGGAAACCTATTTGAGATCAGAACCTGGGTCATCCCAAGAGGTTTATATCACATTGGGACATCCATGGTGGAATCACTAGTCTTCTATTTCAATTTTCACCCATGTTATTGTCGAAATCATATCTTGAATGTTCACCGTCAAAATTTTCTTCTGAATCGGGAAGAGTAGAATGACAGGGTGTGGGAGGAATTTGATTCAAAGGTACTAGTAATTCTTGTATAGTAATTTCAATCAAGTCCTCTACAAAGTCAACAATAATGTTGTCCTAATTCTCATGTTGTCTTATGTGGGTAGCTCTCCTCCCGGGGAGTGCTAAAGATGTTGGTAGTTGGCCAAGTAACTTGGAGTAGGAGTGGGTAATACGATGAGTTTTATCAAACTCATCGTAAGGTACAAGATACCAAGATTATGGCTAATTTTCAAGGATTATAGTAACACTTTCAAACATGGTATTTGAATCTTCAAAGGTAATGTCTTTCTCAAAAGGGATATGAGGGAAACATTGTTGAACAAGAATATTTTTAAAGGACTGGGCAATGATTTGTTGTGAGTTTAAGTGATCCATACAAAATCGATCCCTCCTTCTAGTTCCAATTTTGTTGATGGGGAATAATTTCCCTTCAAAAACAAGGGGTACTCCCTGGTACATGGTCCCAATTAAACTATGCATCGTTTCATTTAGGATACCCATTTAGATTATGGATCGTCTTCCATTACTGGTTATGAAGGGGATGATTAGATGGTTTGTGAATGCATATGTAGATCAAGACCATCTATGTTCATAAATGAAATCTAATCTATCCTATCCTAGCTAGGAGAAAACTATCGTAACCAAATGAGTAGCTGAAATGAAACTAAACTCTGCAAATAACTTCACTCACATAGTTGTTATGAAAAATAAAATTTAGACAACATATGCACATGGATACATAACCATAATAGTCTAAATCATATTATCACATACAACAACAACTCATATTCTGAGGACATAAACATGACAAAGAATAGAAAAGTTGTGAGAATGATAGGAATTGCATAAGAAAAGTCTATCCGCAAAACATATTCCTACAACACATGTAAATATATGACAATCTACTAAAAATAGTTCACAACAAACAACAATTTTCACAAGTTCTTCTCTCTGTAAAAACTATCCCTAAGGGCTTCTTAATATTAGTTAACACAATATTTTCTCCAAAAATAGTTTCGTGAGTGTATACAATGCTTGAAGATCCCTTTCAAAATGGGATTCTTCCTTTACTTATAGAAATTCTAAGAAAAAATGCTAAAAATGCCTTCTTGAATTTCTCAAGAAGTAGTTACAAAAACTTTTGGCTTCCCTCACTAGATATTGACATGTGTAAGAATGAGGATGAATCTAAGAGTAGTTGCATCAAGAAAAACTAGAGTGCAATTATCAACAAATTTGAATTTTCTACTTTGTACTCATTCATGTGCCTTTTTCCTTGGTGTAGTTTAATCAAACTGTGCATTGGTCATAGAGTGATATGACCCTACGATAAAAAAATCCCTCAAGAGATACTTCATGTGAGGTTGTATTGTTGTTGATATTTTTCATGTCTTTCTCCAAGGTGGCCATGAATACTTGGATCATAGTTTAGACCTTGGCATGCTGAACAAAGTGTTGCTCCATTAGCTCAATTTTCACCTTTGTAGCTGATTTAGTTACTTCCTATCTATGATTTGTGATTTGTTGGATCTTTTCAAGAAGTTTTTCCATAGTGTTGGCACAGGGGAAGACCCGGGGTTCAATGCTACAACATCACACCAACAAAACCCTAACTACCAGCCCTTTCGGCAACACTTGCGAAGAAGATGAAGTCTCACTCGAGGTAGAGGCAGGGGTGGTTGCAGGACTCAAGTGTATGCAACCTTAGATGGGACACAGATCTATGATTATAACTCTTAATATAGCACTTAGAAATCAATAACCACTTCTCTAGTATAACCAAGCTTCGCAACATTCATTATGAAATAGGATATTCAAGCACTTAGCATCAACACGTTATTCAGATCTAACAGATCAAGCACTTAGCATATACACATGGATCATATCTAACATTCTACACACCATAAGCACTAAGCATAAACATATATATCAGATCTATCTACTTAAAGCACTTGGCAAACGATCATGTCAATACATCAGAACAAGGCACAAAGTAGACAACACCGTATTTATGTGGTTCACCCCCACCCTGGGGCGACGTCCACCAACTCTTATTTTTTATCATTGGCCAATCAGTTACAAGCACAGAGCCTTAGAAACCCTTACTTCACACAGGGTATAATATCTGCGCAACTCGCTAGATCCTTCTTCCTTGCCTTACAACACAAAGCCTTCTATATCTCCACACAAGGACTTGCACTAAGCTCTGCAAGTCTAACAAAATGCATAAAGCTCTTACAACTCATACCAACACTTAGCCATTCATTTAGCACTTAGCGCACCGGCCTCTTCCTACCTTTCTTAGACATCTATTTATACATACAAAATAGGCCTAAACATGGGTAAACCCACAGGCCAACATCCCTTTCCCATTACATATTCCCAAAACCAAAAAAGGGACCCAAAAGTGGGCCGAGATTCTGCAATCTCCGCTTCATCTGGCGCTCCATCTTCGACATGCTATCGAAGTCCCAAAAAATGGTCAAACATGACCAATATTATCCCAAAACTTGGTCAAGGGCCAACACATAGTAGCGGTTTTTTTGAGCTCTTCCATAGGAGGAAGGTGACAATTTTGGGTCAAAGCTTGTGTTTCTTTATGAAGTTGTGTACAAATTTCAAGGGAGCTAATTGTTTCCTTTTCTACTCTTTTACCATCTTGTTGACACTAATCAAGTGATGCATAATCAATATTTCTTTCTATCTCTGATGGAAGAGGAAGTTCAGTTGGAGTGTCAGGATTATCATCTTTCCACTTATCTATGTTATCTAAGCCCTCTTAGATTGTGAGCAATTGGGTGTTCTTGGCTTGTTCAGGGTTGTGTTGTTCCATTATAATAGCCTCCAACTATTGGAAAATGTACAGGTGGGAGTACATGTCCATGATGACTTCCTCCAACTATGTTTTGACCTTTTCTATGCATTCTTTGATTTATTTTAAGTATTCCCTTGTCTATCCTCACCTACCGGAGTTGTTTCTCACATTCTCTGATTCTGACATCCTTCTCTTGATTTTGGCAATACAATTTTATAAGGTTTTCTTATGTGACTATGGTAAAATCAATTCAAGTTGATCTTGGCTGGCATATTCCATTATAGTTTTCTCTTTGATGATGGATAATAGGTTTCCCCTTGTGACCGGTACCTTTTTTACTTGTTTTTGTAGGACACGACTAGTGTATTTGTCATACCTGAAATTTTTCAAGTTCGACACTTTGATTGGTTTATATGAGGTGTGAAGTCCCAATTCCACTCTACCAAATTGAGGCTAACCACTAGGGAATTTCGTTGATGAATCTAGAAGGTAGGTTCCCATTGGTGAGGCATCATTGTTCAAAGCCTCTTCATCTCTTTTCCACTACTCTTCCTCGACTTCCTTGGCTGCAACTTCATTCATCACTCTTTTTTCTTCCACTTCCATCTCTATAGTTTCCATCTCGGCTATATATTTTTCTTCTCTCTCATCCTCTACTACTTTATTATCTACAACATTCTCTTTTGATTCTGGTTTCTCCACCGTTGTTGTTGTTGCTCCTGCATTAGCTTCTACCTTAGCCTTGGCCTCCTCAATATTCTTCTTCTTTTCAACAACATCCTCTTTATTCTTTTGGATATTTTATTTTTTTCTCCTCTTCTTTTCTACTATTGGTTCTTCCTCTTCCATTGATCTAGAATGTGTGTACATATTTGCAGTAGATTCTTTCGATGCTACTTGTTCTTCCTCATTTATCTGCTCTTCTTCATGGTATTTCTCCTCATCGTCGATCCTCCCTATGGGATTTCCATGTATTTTTTAAATGAATTCATCATAATTTCGGGCCCCATAATGGATTTTTTCTTCCTCCCAAACAACCAAAGTGTACTCCCAAGTAGGCATGATCTGGATGCAATACTCCTTAACCACCTTTTTTGGGTCATGTCTTCTAAATATTTATTCTTTGAAGTGATACGATAGCAATGTATCCACTTTGGATTGAGCTTTCTTGATATTCCAAAAATACTATGATTTGATCCATAATGGGAACAGGGCCAGATAATGGTTTTGTTGTGTTAGAGAGCCTCCTTGACTCCGTGGATCACTATTTGATAGGAAACCTTTTGAAGTACCATTTTTTCAGGGAAAAATATTGGGAATATATGGGGAGCTTTGGTATCCCCGTATATCCCGACGTAAGTCCTTTTAGTGTCATATAAATAGGTTGTTAGGTTTTGAATAAAATTATAGGATAAAGTCTATCATGGGTCATGTTTTCTTTTTCAACCATGTAACTTATGGTTTTTGTGCCAAGATGTGGGTTTTCATGTCACTAAAAGGTCATGATGTCATTTCAAGAAAGTCATATCTAGTCTTGTCAAATTTATAATGGGTTCATGAATTAAAATCTATCAAGGACATGCAACATATGTTGGATTACTGAGAGGGGGGTGAATCAGTAATAGAGAAATTGAATCCTTTTTAACCATATAATCCTAGTGTTATATCAATGTAGCATTATCATCCAATAACTGCAGAGTAAATAAGAAATGAACAAATGAACAATCATACACATACACAATACACCAGTGTTTTACGTGGAAACCCAAAGAGGGAGAAAACCACAAAATGCTTTTTTTTATATGTCTTGAAGAATTATATTCATTGGAAGCACAAACTTCCTTTGTTTTACATTTGCAACTGGAAGGATGCGCCGACCCCCTTGTTTCCTAGGATACAACCTGAAGGAAGCTCCAAATCTCCTATTCTCTGGCTACAACCAAAAGGAGGCTACAACCCCTTATGTTCTCCGGCTACAACCGAAAGGTGGATACAACCACCTGTCCTTGGCCCGTCCAACCACCCTGAAATAGATGTAGAATGATGGAACCACTGTCACACTATCACTGTGAGATATACTACTGTAAACCTGTACTAATAAACTTGAACCATGCATCAACCATGCATTAACCTCTACCATAAAAAAATGCACCAACCTGTACCAAACAACTTGTAATCAACCTGTACCATAAAAAAGTGCATCCAACCATGTAAGAAGTATGTACCAATAATTTTTCAACTACTCATCAACTATGACTCATCAATATGTACCAACATCATCAACTATACACCTCATTTATGTGCCAACTCATC
Source organism: Picea sitchensis (assembly GCA_010110895.2). Classification (NCBI taxonomy): domain Eukaryota; kingdom Viridiplantae; phylum Streptophyta; class Pinopsida; order Pinales; family Pinaceae; genus Picea; species Picea sitchensis. The sequence continues at coordinate 84,828 of SNQJ01S0022080.1, read as the reverse complement.
AACTACTAGTCTCAACCATGTACCCAACATGTACCTCAACCAAAATCTCTCATCAATATCATCATCCAAATATGATTTGTAACTATTTAATAGACCTAGTGTATATTATCACATACCTACAAACCTTCCTTAACTTTAACAACAAGAGACTAGCATTTTCATCAAACTTTCTTTAGTCTCACATGACTAGTTTTAGATTAGTCAACAACCCTAACTTGCAATAATCATAACTATGTACCTATAATGAATAAAGATATGAAAATGGTACACAATTTTCTTCAATGTGTTTTATGCAATTCCTCCAGGTTTCACTACTTGGAACCTCTCAGAAAAGGATTTATAGCAAAAATGACATACCTTGTTGAATTCTGGATTATTCTAGAGAGCGACCATGTAGAGCGTGCCCCACACGGAATATTTGTTGAATCAATATGAAAATGTTACAAAACATACTACAAACTTTACTGTAACCAACACATTTTGTCTTACTGAATTTGGATATGTTATGAAGAATTTATGATGATTTTACCTGAAACACTTGTTTTAGATTGGTTTCAGGACTAGCCACAAACCCTATTTTCCACGGAGTGTAACTCCAAAAATACAATGACCCACAAGATGAATTTTTTACCATGGATACTTGGATATGTTTCCTAAATAGAATATCATTTTCATGATCTGAATTATTCTAGAAAACAATTTATTTCAAAAGTGGTGAGAAAGCATCATCAAAAGAATTTATCCTCCCTTGAATTCCAACCTTCTTTTCTTCACCTTCCCTCTAAAATTTGACTTAGATATCCTTTGGTTACCTCAGTCACCTATATATATTCAATATTCTCAAGTGTGATGTAAAATGAGAGTGCCTTGCCTCTTATTTATACTCTCCATCTTCTAGGTCACTTAGCCCATTTCTAGGTCACTTAAACCATTTCTAGGTCACTTAACCTATTTCTAGGTCACTTAACCCACTTATAGGTCACTTAACCTATTTTACTCATTTTTAGGGTTAACCACTTTCTATAATTAGAAAGTTCTCCATTACTTTATCATTTAAATATTCCTCCTTGACTTTGTCACCGAACATTATCATTTAAATAATCTTCTTTGATTTTGTCACTTCACTTTATTATTTAAATAATCCTTCTTGGCTTTGTCACTTTACTTTATCATTTAAATAATAATTTATTATTTGCAAGCTCTTTGACTTCTTTGACCTTTTGGGGCTTCAGGCCAACATATGAGGGTCCTCCAACTTCGTAAGGCCATAACTCTCAAACCGTGAGGATTTATGTGACGTTCCACATACCACCAGAAATGACATGACATATACTATACATATAGAATAGTATTACCTTCAAATATATTAAAACTCATACCATTATACATGAAACAACCTTGGGTCCATTACCTAAACCTTTGTGCTACCGGAATTCACTACCAGACTTTCTTCAAGGGTTGACATCAATGAAAACCAACCTTAATCAACAATCTCCCCCTTTGGAATTGATGGAAACACTCTGATGCCATACTGAAATCATTTCATGCAATACTAAAGTCATATCACCTTAGAAAGCATCATCAAAAGAATTTATCCTCCCTTGAATTCTGACCTTCTTTTATTTACCTTCCCTTTGAAATTCGACTTAGATATCCTTTGGTTACCTCAATCAACTATATATATTCAATATTCTCAAGTGTGATGTAAAATGAGAGAGCCTTGCCTCTTATTTATACTCTCCATATTCTAGGTCATTTAGCCCATTTCTAGGTCACTTAAACCATTTCTAGGTCACTTAAACCATTTATAGGTCACTTAACCTATTTCTAGGTCACTTAACCCACTTATAGGTCACTTAACCTATTTTACTCATTTTTAGGGTTAACTACTTTCTATAATTAGAAAGTTCTCCATTACTTTATCATTTAAATATTCCTCCTTGACTTTGTCACCTAACTTTATCATTTAAATAATCTTCTTTGATTTTGTCACTTCACTTTATTATTTAAATAATCCTTCTTGACTTTGTCACTTTACTTTATCATTTAAATAATAATTTATTATTTTCAAGATATTTGACTTCTTTGACCTTTTGGGGCTTCAAGCCAACATATGAGGGTCCTCCAACTTTGTAAGGCCATAACTCTCAAACCATGAGGATTTATGTGACGTTCCACATACCACTAGAAATGACATGACATATACTATACATATAGAATAGTATTACCTTAAAATATATTAAAACTCATACCATTATACATGAAACAACCTTGGGTCCATTACCTAAACCTTTGTGCTACCAGAATTTGCTACCAGACTTTCTTCAAGGGTTGACATCAATGACAACCAACCTTAATCAACAATCTCCCCCTTTGGAATTAATGGAAACACTTTGATGCCATACTGAAATCATTTCATGCAATATTAAAGTCATATCACTCATGCTCCCCCTAGAACCATGCCTCTCTCCTCTATATCTCTGTGACCATTGCTCCCCCTGGAATCATGCTTATTTACATGGAGGGAGGATAAATTTGAAAGATAACTTCAATTAAAACACGAATTATTCCATCATACCTTGTTGTATTTCCACACACAGCATTAGGATGTTGTACAACAACTTGCACTACAAAATTATTTTCTTGATGATGTTGTTGATTAAGGTTGGTTGTCATTTATGGAAACACTCCAATGCAATACTGAAATCATTTCATGCAATACTAAAGTCATATCACTCATGATCCCCCTACAACCATGCCTCTCTCCTATACATATATGTGACCATTTCTCCCCTTGGAATCATGCATTTTTCTTTGCATCTGATAAATCTCTCTCCCTTTGTCATCAATGGCAAAGGTATCTTTCCATCTGGGGCTTCTCCCCCTAACTAAATTGTCCTCTTTATGGTGCTTCCTCGTGTACATATAAGACATATAAGATAAGAATTCAAAAGAATTATTTTTGGAGTAGAAGCAAATTCGAGTCTCTAGCAAAGATACTCAAAGGCTTTGATACCATGGAATTCAAGGGAGGATAAATTATTTTGATGATTCTTTCTAAGGTATGTTATTTACAGGTCATCTCACCATTTTCGCAATAACTTTTTTTCTAGAATGATTCAAACCATGAAATTGATCTGACATTTAGGAAACATATCCAAGTATATGTGTTAAGACATTTAGATTGTGGGTCATTTTATTTTTGGATTTACACTCCGTGAAAAATAGGATTTGTGCCTAGTCTTGAAACTAGTCTAAAATAGGTGTTTCGGGTAAAAACATCATAACTTCTTCATAATAGATCCAAATTAAGTAAGACCAAATGTGTTGGTTAGAGTACATTCTATGGTATGTTGTGTAAAATTTTCATATCGATTCAACAAATATTCCCTGCGGGGCATGCTCTACAAGGTCACTCTCTAGAATAAGCCATAATTCTGCAAGGTATGCCATCTTTTTTATAAATAATTTTTTGAGAGGTTCCAAGTAGTGAAACCTGGAGAAATTACATAAAACACACTGAATAACATTGTGTATAATTTTCAGATATTTATTCATTACAGGTACATAGTTATGATTATTTCAAGTTAGGGTTGTTGACTAATCCAAAACTAGTCATGTGAGACTAAAGAAAAGTTTGATGAACATGCTAGTCTCTTGTTGTTAAAGTTAAGGAAGGTTTTAAAGTATGTGATTATATAAACCAAGTATATTACAGAGTTACAAATCATATTTGGATGATGATATTGACGAGGGATTTTGGTTGAGGTACATGTTGGGTACATGGTTGAGACTAGTAGTTAATGAGTTTCCACATAAATGAGGTGTATAGTTGATGATGTTGGTACATATTGATGAGTCATAGTTCATGAGTAGTTGACACATGATTGGTACATACTTGGTACATGGTTGGATGCACTTTTTTATGGTATAGGTTGAGGTATAGGTTGATGCATGGTTGATGCATGGTTCAGGTTTATTGGTACAGGTTTACAACGGTATATCTCACAGTGATAGTGTGACATTGATTTCGTCATTCTACTTATACTTCAAGGAGGTTGGATGGAACAAGGACAGGTGGTTGTAGCCACCTTCCAGTTGTAGCCGGAAAACATAGGGGGTTGTAGCCAAAGAATAGGGGAGTTGGAGCTTCCTTTAGGTTGTATCTTGAGAAACAAGGGGGTTGGAGCCTCCTTCCAGTTGAAACTAAAAAAAAAATGAAGTTGGTGCTTCCAATGAATGTAATTCTTCAATGCATATAAGAAAAAACATTATGTGGTTTTATCCTACTTTGGGTTTCCACATAAAACACTGGTGTACTGTGTATGTGTATGATTTTTCATTTGTTCATTTCTTATTTACTCTGCATTTATTGGATGATAGTGCTACAATTATATAACACTTTTATTATATGGTTAAAAAGGATTCAATTGCTCTATTACTGATTCACCCCCCCTCTCAGTAATCCAACAATTGGTATCAGAGCAGGTTCCTTCAGAAATCAGTTTAAACATTGAAAGGTAGATCATGGAGAGATACAACTTATATAAAAATAGAATACCATAGTTCAATGGACATAAGTATGCATTTTTTAGCATAAGGATGAAAACATATATACAGGCACAAGGATTTGAAATTTGGCAGTCAATTGTAGATGGATACATAGCACCAACAGTTCCGCCAACAAATGACAAAGAAGTGAAACTTGTTCAGAATAATTCCAAAGCCAAAAATGCACTTCTGAATGGTCTTAGTGAAATAGTATTCACCAAAGTTTCACATTGTAAATCTACTAAAGAGATTTGGGAAAAACTTCAAAATATTTATGAAGGAGATTCAAAAGTCAAAATGACAAAGCTTCAAACTTTCAAAGGTCAGTTCGAACAACTTAAGATGAAGGAAGATGAGAATATTGCAGCTTACTTTTTACGAGTTGATGAAACAATAAATGCAATCATAGGATTGGGAGAAGAGATCAAAGAATCTGTAATTGTTCAAAAAGTACTAAGATCTCTTCCTATGAGATTTGAACCTAATATATCAGCACTAGAAGAAAGATCAGATCTAAACTCAATAAGCATGGAAAAATTACATGGAATCTTCACAGCATATGAAATGATAACTGAAGAGGAAAATCCAGATATAAAAGAAGAAACCTTCAAAGCATCCAAAAATTCAAAGAAAAAGGGAAGGAAAAAATAAGAACATAGAAACAACAATGATGTCTTGGAAGATGATGAAGAAGTGGCCAAATTTGTTAAAAGACTGAACAAGGGAACCGACGGTAGGTATAGAGGTAAGCTTCCTTTAATTTATTTTAATTGTGATGGTAATGGTCATTTTGCTAACAAATGTCCTTATAATAAAAAGATAAATGATGAAGGCTACTCAAAAAGAAAACAAACATATAAAGGCAAAATAACCACAAAGAAAGTTTTCAAGAAAAGATTATGCACCAAAGAAGACATCTCATCATCATATGAAGATGAAGTCAGTGACAATGAGACATAAAGAGTTCTATTCATGGTAGTAAAAGACACTCATAAATAAGACTTCGAAGAATAATATGAAGAAGATGAAGAATATGAAGAAGAATATGAATAATTCGAAGAAGAAATTGAAGAGGCAGAAGTTGACTATCGAGAGGAATGAATGTGTGCCATAGAAGTTTTCAGAAGAGAAAACAAGAAAAACAAGAAACTACAAGTAGAACTAGACAAGAAAAAAGACACTCAAGAACTAGAACAAATGATCACAAATTTGAAGGTTCAAATAGAATAAGATAAAAGACTTGAAGAAACACTCAAAGAACAACTAGAAGAAAAAGACAAGATCATTGGAAATTTGGAAGCAGAGATTGTCACATTAAGAAAGGATATTAAAAATAAAAATATGCAGAACAACTCAAAAGTTTTGGATGACATTATCAACAGTCAAAAATATCATCATGACAAGCCCAGACTTGGATACAATCAGATAGAAAAAGGATCAAGCTCCAAAACAACATATTAAGAAACATATCCAAAAAGATATGAAGAAACAATCAAGGGGGATAGGAAGATCTACAAGTAATATTACATGGACACTCCTCCATCAAGAAGATTCATATTTCAGAATCAACAACCGATAGATATGCCTCAGGAAGAAGATGAATTTATAAGAGTACCTCCTTTCAGAAGATCTTCAAATCCCAGGTATCAAACTATATTTTTTGGTTTAGGTTATGCATGTAATAATTTTGGACATAAAGCTGTGAATTGCAGAGCTAACAACATGAACAAAAACAACTTTGAAAGTCATACACAGAGGGGTTATCTAAAAAGTCCTAGTGAAACACAGAGAAGAAGTTACAACAGGTTTGAATCTTTGAGCACTGAAGTGGAATGTTACAAATGTAACAATTTTGGACACATGGCCAAATATTGCAAAATGATAGTCCCTCCTAGAGAACCAAAACAGAATAACAACAGTCACAGACAAAAACCTTAGAAAAGGACATGGATAATAAAGTAGGATTAGTATAGCAATGAAGAATTCACAATCGCTTTACAAGATAAGAAGAAGAAACGTGGTTGGTATGTTGACAATGGTTGTTCAAAACACATGATAGGTGATAGAGACACGTTTCTTACATTACGAAAGGAAAGATATGGATCTGTCTCCTTCGGAAATGATGATTCAACTAAAATCATTGGAAAAATCACAGTCAGAATTAGGAGCAAGAATACCAAGGAAGAAAATTTTCTACTAGTAGAAGATATGAAACATAATCTTGTAAGTTTGATTCAAATGTGTGACCAAGGTCATAAAGTTACTTTCAATTCACAAAAGTGTGAGATAAGAAAAGAAGGTTCAGGAAAATTTATTGCTACAGCTACGAGAAATTCAAGCAACATATATGTATTAAGTGAAATTGGAAATGAAAAGTGTTGTCTAGGAAAGGAAGATGAAAGTTGGCTATGGAATAGAATAATGGGTCACAGACACTTTGATAACCTTATCAAAGTCAGCAGAAGAGAAGTAGTCAGATAAATTCCCCAGATCACGAAACCAACCAACACTTTATGCAAGCATTGTCAACAAGGAAATCAAACAAAGATTAGGTTCAAATCAAAGGAATATTCAACGACAAGACCACTGGAAATTGTGCATACTAATCTAGTTGGACCAACTACAACAAAGGGTTTAAAAGGTGAGAAATATTTTATGTTATTAGTTGATGATTATACAAGAATGATTGAAGTTTTCTTTCTCAAGAATAAGTCAGAAGATTTTGAAAACTTCAAGATCTACAAGGAAATGGTTGAAAATGTAATGGATTCAAAAATAAAATGCTTGAGATCTGATAATGGAGGAGAGTTCACTTCAAAGGAATTTATGGACTACTACAACAATCATGGAATAAAAAGTCAATTCTTCATTGCTAGGACACCTCAACAGAATGGAGTTGTTGAAAGAAAGAACATGACAGTACAGGAAATGGCTCAAAAAATGCTAATGGATTCCAAATTGATAGATATATTTTGGACACAGGCAGTGCATACAACAGTTCGCATTCAAAATAGAGTAATTCTCAGAAACAACACTAACAAAACTCCCTACGATATATGGAAAGGAAGACCATCAAATGTGTAGCACTTAAGATTTTTTGGAAGCAAATGTTACATAAAAAGAGAAGATGGAGAAATGGGAAAGTTTGACTCTTGTGTGGACAAAGGAGTACTTGTTGTTTACTCAAGTACAAGGAAAGCATACAAGTGTTACAATCTGAGATTGAAAATTTTTGTAGAAAGCATCAACATAACAATTGATGAAATAGGAAGAACAGAATCAAAGGAAGAAGAAAATGAATCAATGGAACAAGTTTTCAAATAAGGAGAAGAATATGAAAAGGAAGTAGAAGATGAAGATGAAAAGAATCTGACAGAAGCAAAAGAGAAAGTTCAGAAAGTTCCTCCAAAGACACCTAGCAGACGAGTACAAAAGAATCATCCTTCATATTAGATTATCGGAAACAAAGACGCATGAGTTGAGACTAGAAGAAGATCTGTTCACCAGAACAAACATACCTAGCACTCACATCTACCATTGAACCAACCTATTTTGAAGAGGTCAACAAGGATGAATTTTGGAATAAGGCCATGGATGAAGAATTGGATCAAATAGAGAAAAATGACACTTGGGAATTTGTTCCAAGACCAAAGGATAAGAATGTGATCGACACAAAGTGGGTATACAAGAATAAATTGAATGAAGATGGACATGTTACAAGGAACATAACTAGATTGGTATGTAAATAATATGCATAGGTTGAAGGAATCGAATTTGAAGAGACATTTGCTGCAGTTGCCAAAATGGAAGCAATCTGTTTTCTTTTAGCTTATGCATAGTCCAAAAATATTAAAGTGTATCAGATGGATGTAAAATCAACTTTTCTGAATGGGTAACTTGAAGAAGAAGTCTACATTGAACAACTAGAAATATTTCAGTTGTCAGAGAATGCAGACTATGTGTGAAAATTAAAGAAGACCTTGTATGGTCAAAAACAAGATCCTAGAGCATGGTACTCTAGACTGGATAAATATCTATAAAAGGCATGGTTCCGAAAAGGAAGTGAAGACATCAACCTCTACATCAAGGTAAGTCAAGGTAATATTTTATTGATTGAAGCATATGTTGATGATATTATTTTTGGTAGTGATGATGACAGGTTAAGCCAGAAATTTGCAAAGGATATGAAGAATGGATTTGAAATGTCATTACTTGGAGAACTATCCTTATTTCGACTTCAGATACGTCAAAGCAACCAAGGAGTTTTTATTTCTCAAACCAAGTATATCAAAGAAATGCTAAAGAGGTTCGAAATGGAAGATTGAAAACCAATTATCACTCCCATGAAAACCAATTGCAAGTTAAGCAAATATGATGATTCAAAGTATACAAATCATAGGCAATACGGGTCAATGATTGGTATCCTACTATATGTGGAAGCATCCAGACCAAATGTAATGTAGGTAGTTGGATAGGTGGCATGATTTCAAGCAACACCAAATGAATCACATGTGTTAGTAGTGAAGAGGATTTTCATATATCTCAAAGGAACATAAGATTTTGGATTATGGTATCCAAAAGGAAAGGATCTATCTCTTATTGCCTACACAGATGCATATTGGGCAGGTTGTATTGATGACCGACAAAGCACCCTTGGAGCAACGTTCTACTTGGGTGAGTGTTTAGTATCATGGCTAAGAAAGAAAGAATCATAGGTATCTCTATCTACAACCGAGGTAGAGTATATTGCAACAACATCATGCTGAACACATGTTCTTTGGATGAAAAAAACTCTTACATATATACAAGTTGAGTATGATGAGCCCATTCCAATCTATTATGATAATACAATCACCATCAATATCTCAAAGAACCCAGTGATGCACTCCAAGATGAAGCATATTCCAATCAAGTATCACTTTCTATGGGAACAGGTTGTAGAAAAGACCATCAGAGTTGAGTATGTGGGTACAAAAGAACAAGTGGTAGACATCTTTACAAAACCACTTCCATGGGAAGCCTTTGAGTATCTTTGCCAGAGATTCAGAGTTATTTCTACTCCAAAATGAATGATTTTGAATGCTTATCTTATATGTCTTAGATGTGCACGAGGAGGAACCATAAAGAGGACAATTGAGTTAGGGGGAGAAGCCTCAGATGGAAAGATACCTTTGCCATTGATTACAAAGGGGGAGATATTTATCAGATGCAGAGGAAAAAGGCATGATTCCAGGGGGAGAAATGGTCATAGAGATGCAAAGGAGAGAGGCATGGTTCTAGGGGGAGCATGAGTGATATGACTTTAGTATTGCATGAAATTATTTCAGTATTGCATCAGAGTGTTGCCATCAATGACAACCAACCTTAATCAAAAGCATCGTCAAGAAAAGCATTGCATAGTGCAAGTTATTGTACAACGTTATAATGTTGTGTGTGGAAATACAACGAGGTATGATGGCATAATTCATGTTTTAATTGAACTTGTATTTCAAATTTATCCTCCCTCCAAGTAAATAAAGAATCAAGAAATCATTTCTCTTCATCCAAAATTTCAAAACCTCCCGCCTAGGATTGTTGTGCAAAGATTCTTGTTGTTGTTCATTGCTGCGGAAAGGGCGCATAGGACATTTATGGTCATTTATGCGCACTGTGCCAAGGTTACTTTTATCATATGTTGCACACAAATTCCTTGTTCTGTTCATTGTTGCACACTGCACGGAGGTTAATTTTCTCATCTATTGTGCAAAGATTCATGCTTTTGTTCGTTGTTGTGGAAAGGGTGTAGAGGACACTGTTGTTCATTGTTTTGCACCGCGCCGAGGTTACTTTTATCATCTGTGGTACATAAAGTCCATGTTTTGTTCATTGTTGTGCACTGCATCAAAGTTACTTTTTTCATTTGTTGCACACATGATCCAGAGTATCATAATTTGAGTCTATACAGGGTTGACATATACTAGCATCATGACAACTCCAGAAAACAGAAGAAAGAATGTAAAGGGTGGTGATTTTGTGAGGTTTGAGCCACAAGGTTTGAATTTGGTAAACGCAAAACCAAAGATTAGAAAATCCTTTGAACAAGTGGGTTGCATCAGGTTTTGTGAAAAACTTTAGGGGTACAACAAAAAATTGGCGAGGGAGTTTGCAGAGAATTTTGATGGCGTTAAGGCTAAGGTGGGAAATCTCCAATTGAAGGTTTTTGAAAATAGCATTGTTGTTGCAACAAAAATACCTTCTCATGGAGAACAATGGTTCAAAGGCATGTAGTTAGATCTATCTTACCATCATGATTTTTTGAATCCTAATTATTCTGAAATACTAAATTTGGAGCTACCATTCCTAGAGAGTTTTTATTGGAAATTCATAGTGATTTGTTGAGGGTTATCTAGAGGTTTTTTACATGTGAAGGGAGATTTAATAGGGTTTATCAATATCGTATCAAGATCTTAATGCAATTCACTGGTAAGAAGCCTTTGAATCTGCCATATTACCTTTTCAGAAGTCTAGGAAGGATGCTAACAGAGTACAACTAGGGAAGGAGAAAGGAGATGCTAACCTCTTCCATTTTTATTTGATCAAAATGTTAGTATTGGAAGAAATTAAAAAGAGAAATCAAGACTGGGAGTCTTTTCTAAATTCATCAAGCATAGAAAATCATGGTATGTGTACCTAATTTTTTGTAATGCAACATCAATATCTAAGAGTTTTGTCAACAAAAGGGAAAAGGAGACTGAAGAGTCTCTAGAAAGTTAGGATGCTAAAAAGAAAGGGAAGAAACTCCAGTTTTCTGCAGAAGTGACCGAAGCTCCTAGAAAAACACTCACAAAGTTTGGAGAAAAGAGAATGATTGTTATACATACATCATAGGAAATCAATGAGAATCCATAAACCTTCATACAAAAAACCCTCTCAGAAGACATAGAAACTTCAATTATTGAGTTGCAAGAACAGTTGAAGAAGGTTCACTTTGTCATAACATAGTTGCAACATGAAAATAGAGAATTGAAGAAGAAGTCTCTAGAAGAATCTTTCAGGAAAGATATCTCTATGATAGGAGAAAGGTCAACACTATCAACTCCAACTATTTCCAAAACAAGAAGTAAAGGGAAATCAGTAGAGCAAACTCCATAGGTAGAGGATATTCCTAAGCCTAGTATGCATTTAACAAGGTCCTCAAATAGGAAGTTGAAACATCAAGAGGAAATCCCAACACAGAATCAGCCATCATAAAATAAATATGATGAAGGAAAACACACTTTAAAGAGGATAAATAAATAACTCAGAGAAGCATGAAATGTGATATTTCAACTCAGGGAAAGAGACAGGGAATCCAAAACTAAGTTTGTAGAACACCTAAGAGACTCTGGACTTGCAATTGACAAAGTTGCATCAATTGTGAGAAGAACCCTACCATTACATAGACAGTTGAAGATTTTTTATCAACAAAACCTCATTTTGAGGAAGGAGAACATGACCCTAAAGAAAAGTTTGCAACATGTGGAGATTGGAAAGAAGAGCAAGCTTGACATGCTAGCTAAAGCAACAAAGAATTGAATCACTAAGACTTTTTGACACATTTTTTCCATTTTTCCATTTTGACTCCTTTTTGCAAAAGGTTACATAGATAAACATATTATATTATAAAAAATGCACTATTACCAATAGGTTTTATTAGGCCACTTGGTTTTGCACAACTCTGCTGCATTTTCTCATAGTTGGTGATTGCATAGTGGACTTGCTGCGGGATAGTAACAAAATGACCAGAACACCTCCAAGTCAGGTTGAATGGTTCGACAAGTGTGCCGGCTCATATCTAACAAAAATCAGTAGTGGAAATTGTAATTTTGGGTTTCATTTATTTTCATATCAAAGTCGTTGTAATGAGTCCAAGTCTACTCATTCTTTTTAGTAGTTCGTTAAAGATCTCATGTTGATTATGTGCAGCTATTAGCACTATTGTAGGATCATAGTTGAATCCAAATTTGATATTATAGACATATGTTTTCATATATTTTTAGGAAGCCACAAAAACTAAGGGTTGGAAAGTGTGTATAGGAATACTATCGAACATATGTTTTCCTTGCTATTAATGAAAAATTCTTGGATCAGAAGTCCTTGATTTTTGACCACAGAGATACTTGTGATTGTGATATTGTATGCATGTGTTTTCTCAGTATTTTATTTCATGTTTTATAATTTATATTATATGATTTATTCTTTATGTTAATGTGAAATATATGTATCAGAACTCATATTTATCAGATGCTTTGTTGCATGTAGTTCAAGTTGTATTTCTTCTATAATTTATTTAAGATTCATCCTTGTTATATGCCTTGAAGGATTATTGTTTTCTCTGTAACATGTTGTCTACAACATATCTATTTGGCTTAGAATATTACTTTATATCTTTCCTATGTTCAGTCTTTTCTTAAATATACTAGGTATCCAACAAGTTTTATTGACTTTCGACTTTAGTGACTCCATAGACCAACACACTTTTTGTTCATATTTCCACCAACCCTATAAATTCATTTATCTTAGAGATATATCCTTTGAGTCAAACCAAAATAATCTTTTAGGTGATTGATTTGAAGAGAGAGATCTCTCTCTGGTTGGAAGGGCTAGCTTCCAGCCCCAAGTTGGTTTGAGGTTACTCCTGTACCTATTTCCTCCTTAGCCAAGGAAATTACAGAGAGATAACAAGTCCCATGTTCCATTAGGTACTAGTCTCCAATATTTATGATTATTGATAACGCTTTATCTGTCATGTATGGGATTGGAACGCAAAAAATGAATTCAACAAAGGTTCCAAGAAGTGGTCACATATCTTGTGGTATTTTGTCCTATACTTGTGCTCCCAAAGCACCTTGCAATAAATGTGTATGAATGAGTCTGTAGGTTTCCTTGCCCAACTATATTAGGATATTGTTTTTCCATACACATAATATCTAATAAATATAATGACATGTGAAAAATCGAAAACGTCCCAGGATTGATCTTCTTAACAAATTTTATAGATTCTGTTAGGCTTACTGATAATATATCATCCCAGTTGAACATTGACCCTTCATCCACATAGTAGTATATCAATGGAATTAAGGAGAGTGTAAATGTAGAAGCATGTTTCTCTCCATATAGTTTTCAAAGCATAACCACTATATATTGGTAGGTCATTCTCAAAGAAGTGGTCAGATACTCGCCAAGAGACTTGTTCTTGAACTTTTTATATGGCGTGTGCCAAATCTTGAACGAGTCTTTTTATTTGTTCTTGAACTTGCTGAGAAGTTCCTAATCCAATTAATTTTGGGTTCCATTTTCTAGATGATAATATTTTTCTAGATCGACTGGCTTGAACAAATATATGGTCTCTCCCCTAGCATCAAGTATGTATCGATTTTCTAGGTCCACGTGATTGAGAATACACGTTATTGAATCTACACAAGGGAATACTACAACACAAGTTTCCACCCTATGTAGTCCCAATATTCGAATATTATTGAATATTTTGAGATCATATTGGTCTTCATCTTCCACTGAGAATGTTTGTATTTTGAACATCTGAAATAAATCACCCCATTTGAGTGAGTCTCCTCCTTTCTCTAGCAGTCTTGTTGTATCATCATATACTACTCATGGAGAATCTGGTTCTTCATCTTATCTACTTCCACTTCCATAATCCTATGTAGTAGGGGACTTTCTTATTTTCTTCTTATGTGGCAACATTTTTGAACTTGCAACACACATTAATAATTAGTGAATAAAATATGTAATGAATATGATGAAAAACATGAAAAAATAGTTTTTGTAAGCATATAAGAAATGAGCATTTGAATGAACATTTAAATTCAAATATGCCCATGTGAAATTGTGTCAGAAGCTTGAAGAATCACTTGTGTTAACGTTAGAAGGGATATCATCATATGAGGATTATAGGATGGTCAAAGACATGATGAATTTTTAATCTTTGGTGAGAAATCAGGTAAATTGGTGCCAAGTATGGTGAGTGCTCTAGAGGCACACTAGAGGAGTTGATGATAAATCTACCGATTCAGACCAGGGAAAAATATCACTGGTGAGTAAAAATTCACATCGAAGAGGTTAATGGGAACCTCACTGAAATGTAAGCCTAGAATCAGAGCTGAACTTGGGAAGTTTGCTAGTATGATCAGACAAGTTCTTGATAAGTCTTTCGGTACACCACCGAAGGTGATCAAATAAAATTTTCTGATCACATGAGTCTATGAAAAATATGGCTAAGTGCTTTGGGAACCAGGTGACTATGGGTAAGGTTTTGGTACAAGTTCGATCAAACAGGGCGAGAGTTTGGGCGTGATAGTGACCAGGTCAAAGTAAGAAAATCTTTCTAAGCCTGAGGGTGGAATCAATGGTAATGTTTTGGCCTCAAAACAACAAGAAAAAAACTTGGGGAAAATGTATTAGGGCATACTTATTTCTCATGTCAACCTAGGGTTTTGACCTAAGTTAAATCGAATGAGTTCTATTCAAGGAAAGATACAACTGTTAGGCAGAGTCAAAGTGCAAGTAGTGGCAGTGTTTTTTGGCAGAGGCGATGAATAGAGGCATTTCTAGGGTTGATGGTGTTATGGATATTGGTTGGGGAATGTCTAGGGTAGGAGATAAAAACCAACAAAATACGATGTTGAGGGGCCTATAGAAAGAATCGATGGCCTCAGTAATTATATATAAGACTCAAAGTAAGAAAATATTTCTAAGCCTGAGGGTGGAATCAATGGTAATGTTTTGGCCTCAAAACAAAAAAGAAAAAAACTTGGGGAAAATGTATTAGGGCATACTTATTTCTCATGTCAACCTAGGGTTTTGACCTAAGTTAAATCGAACGAGTTCTATTCAAGGAAAGATACAACTGTTAGGCAGAGTCAAAGTGCAAGTAGTGGAAGTGTTTTTTGGCAGAGGCGATGAATAGAGGCATTGCTAGGGTTGATGGTGTTATGGAGATATATATATATATATATATATGCCATGAATAAGTTTAGGTATTACCTAGATAAAAATGACATGTGGACGACTGTGGTGATGGTATATGAAAACCATTGTGAGTGGGATTTATCGATGTTATTTTCTCCCTAAGTTATGATGAAAAATGATTAAAATAGGGGAGGAAGCGCTATTTTATAATTCCAGGTGCATAATTCGAAGTCATCAGAGGGGTTGTGAGGAACCCTATTGATGCTAAAAATTATGTTCTATCGAAGGTGTAGTTGAGAAGTGATTTGGTCATACTAGAGAGATTGGTGGAAAGATCTCTGGTATGCATCGGAGGTGTTAATGCTAGCTTGATCAATAGGTGATCAAGTGTGTCAGAGGAGATGAAGAAAAATTCCTTCGATTCGACTGGTGGAGTTTGTAGGAACTCCTCGGGTTGAATAAGAGAAGTTAATGTTAACTTTGTCGGTGAGAAGGTATGCTTATCGACATATTTTTGGGGAAATCCCTCCAATTCACCGGGGAACTTAAGTGGAACTCTTCTACTATATAACAGAGTACTTCAGGAGAACTCTGTTGGTATGGATTGGAGGAGTTAAAAGGAACTTATCTAATAGATTAAAAAATGATTCTTTAAAAATTGGTCTAAGTTTCAAAACTAAAATGAAACCAAACAAGGCTTGAAACATCAAACAACATGATCAGAGAGGAATTGGAAGAATCAAATATCACCTTTCCGGGGTCACTCTTCAAGTTAATAAGCTCTCATAGAGAAAAGGAGGGGTCCCATTTTATTGGGAAAGAAACACTTTTCAAGCAAGGATCCAAGAAAGAAGGAAGGTGTTGACATCTGGCACAACACACAATTAAGGTCATGTGATCCATTCTCACAAATTTTTGACCCCCAAAATTTCCATTTAATGCCCCAAAATGACTTTGGAAGGTTGTGCACCCCAAATCTCCAAATTGTGACTTGCCACTAAAATGGGACCTGCAAGCTAATTCCTCCAATTTTTCCTCCCATAAAGTATCAATATAGATGAAAAATTACATAGTGATCTTAGTTGTATCATGAATATACTTCTCTTATATATTCAAAAACATATGCATCATTGGTTCTTTGCATATTCATAAGAAAATAGCGATCTTAGTCGTATCATGAATATACTTCTCTTATAAATTCAAAAACATATGCATCATTGGTTTTTTGCATATTCATAAGAAAATAAACCAAGTTTTCCACTTCTTTCAAATTATTTCCACAATTAATTGAGAAATTCAATAATATTATAGACCAATTCATTGTACTATTGTGAAAAAAATCATCCTATATTAGAAAAGTATTCTAATAGCCTATTACATGCTAAACATATTAGAATATTTCCTATGCATTTGTTCACCACTTTATTTTTGTGTGCATTAATAGGAAGATGATGTGCTACCATTTCAGATCTTAATATAGTATATGTACACAATAATAAACCTACACAAATAAGGAAAAAATACTTCAACCATCACCCTCACAATGTACTTCACACATTAGTCCTACCAAAATGAATTAATAACCACTTATGGAAACCTTTATTTTTCTTAAGTGTAGTCTTCCAGTCATCTCCTTCTCTGATTCAAATTTGGTGATAAGCACTCTTCTAATATATTTTGGTAAAATACATCGTGGAACTCAAGATATCCAACAAGTCATCCATAATTGACAACAAGAACTTGTACTTCATTTTATCCAGAATGGATCATCATATAATTTGTCATCTATATTATTACTTGTTGTAGGGGCTAGCTGACTATGTCAACTAGACCCGACAGTCAAAAGCGTTAGATATGCAAGTCGGCGGACTATCTAGTCGAACATGTAAATTGGTCGATCGCTCAGTCGATTTGACCAATCGAGGAAGTTAAGAAATTTTAACTTCCCTATAACTAACTCTTCAAGTATAAATATGTGACTATGTAACAGAGAAACAAAGTTGTTGTTGTGATACAATAATAAAGTGCATATTGTTAGTTCTCCCATTACTTTTTGTTATTCTCCTTCTCTCTTTTATGTGTGCTTTTATAATATTGTATATGTCGTTACATATTGTTTTGTTCTAGGATACTACTGGTAACTAATCTCAATAAGTCCCTATATTACAACATTGGTTCCATTGTCGATAGAGCGTGAACCTGAGTCTATACAAATATGTTGAGTTTGGAAGAAATATATCAATGGTGGGAGTGCAAGATCAATAATTGTATACACAATTATGCTAGGAGAAATCAACTGAATCTATTAGAAGCACAACCAAAATTATTTACAGAAACCCACGAGCGATTTTTTGAACATATCCCATAAGAAATAAGAAAATACATCAACCAACATACTAATGAGTAGACACATTCCAGATGAAACATTGATGCTAAAAATCATCAATAGAGTTTAGACAAGATTGCACAAGTGGGTTGAGAAAATTTCTCAAGATTATTGGGAATAACAAACAATTAAAGATATAACATCAATTGACACATTCAAAGAATTTTTTTATACCAATATTCATATTGGTTCCTTTTGCACTATAACTTCTCTACTACATAATTCCTATTAGATAAAGGAGTCGGTCATATTATCGAATACTTACCTCCATTGCATACACCACCAATTAATAATTGGGAGGAACATCAAAGTAAGTGGGAAGAGTTCCTAGATTCCAACTGCAAAGACACACACAAATATTGGGTTTTATTATTACGAAAATGAGAAAGGAAACCTTTGCTAACATATCTAACTTTGAGTAAATTAGGTTAGTGATGGAGGGTTTGAGGATCCATGAGTTTTTATAGTCAAAGATAACCTATCTAACCACACTAAAGAGAATAATGACACAAGAAAGGAGGAATACAATTGAAATATAATGTACTTTAGAAGAATAATAAAAAAATAAGATTGCACTTCGAATGAAGTATCACAAACCTTCAATCGACATTCATAAATTTGAATGGGACAAAAGACAAAGGGGGAGAGAAGAAACGCATAATGCGAGGGATACATGAAGTTCAAATAGAAAGTAATCCTAGGAGAGGCTAATCATTGGAATTTTGGACTCATATAATATTGACATTGACCGACTAGATTTGAGATGAGAAACATTAACGGTTCCTATGAGGAGTGAAAGTCTATAGTTAGTAGAGGTAAGCATTGGCACCCTTCAACTAGTAGACATAGCAGAAAGTATGTATGTTGATGACTTGGGTCCCATGATGCGTTGATCCCACATTAGATATGTTATCCCCTGTATAATATACTTCCTCCATCAAAGGATTCATATATATTCTCAATCCTCTAAGGTGTGGCATAGAACAGATGAAAATGACAACATATGCAACAAATGTTTGATTAAAATTCCAAAAATAGATCAAATTCAATTTGGGATTCAAGAAGAAGAAAATCACAGACTTGACCTCATTTCCAAATCTACTTACTGAAGAAGAAGAATATAGATTAGAAGATAGTCAGGATGAACTGACATGTTGTTTTGAAAGATGGTTCATCAACTATATAGATAAAATTTTCCAGACATATGAGACAATCCCAACAAATGAGGAAATAGAAATATTGAATAAGAATAGTATAACTATAGTAAAACAAGTGATTGTGTCAGCAGAGTCAATCAACCAACAATGGAATCCACCATTTTAAGTACAAATGACTTCAATGTTGACACTTACAATCAATCGATAAATGAAAACTTTCCTTATAAATCCAAATCCAAAATCTCTTAACAAAGGGAAGATGGGTCTAAGCCACATCCCCATTTATGAGGGAGTTGAGGATCCTAAATGACACTGGTTCATTTGTGAGAAATTTTGGGATGCTTTCATATGAAGAAAAGAAAATGGCTCAGTTCCTTACAACATTGTGAGCTAGAGTCACTAGTACATATTGTAAAAATTTCGACGTTCTATTTGTGGCATTATGGACAAAATTGACCATACTGTCGAAAAATAGAGGAAATTTTGATTTTTTTTTTCCATATTGCCCGATAACATCACTATTTCCATGTTGACGTCTCTCTTTCCACGTTGTCGTCTCTCTTTCCATGTTTGCCACATAATTGTATCTCTTTCCACGTTTGTGACATAGGTGTCTCTCTTACCACATTTGTGAAGATAGTTGTTGCAGTTGCGATGTTTTGGAAACTAGGTTTTCCCCCTCCAATGGTCACCTAGTATTTTGACCAAGTCAAGTTTGATTTGGTCAATGATCATCGAAATTGTGATGTTATATAATCTATAAATATGTTTCATTTTACGAATGTTGCGACAAGTTTTCTATAATAACGACATTTCAAAAAGGGTTTGTGGGTCTTCTCGGCTAGAGTACAACTATTAAAAGACATTGTACTGGGGCTCTTCTCATTTCGTTTTAATTTTCTGATCGGTCGAATTTTAAAGGAAACAACTATTAAAAGACATGCTACTAGGGATAGAGTACATGATGGTAAATGGTGACCTATGAATGGGGAAAATGTTAAATTTTTTTCAAAATGTTTCTGTATCACATCATACATCCTTGAGTCTTGAAACCCTCCCATACTGTCAAGGCATGTGTCTAGTCTAACCATATCAAATTTCGATGCATACATGCACATATTAAATAAATTTCAACGTTGGCCCCATTCATTGCTCACTATGCGAGGTCGGTGCATGACATTTTTGGTGGTTGACTTGGAAGTTCCCTGACATTTCAAGAGAGTTCCAACAAAGATTATACAGATAGAAACAACAACATTTGACAATGAGACGCCCATTATGAACATTGTTGCAAACATGGATGATCTCAAAGATTATGTGGTTGGGACATCATACATACTTGAGTCTTGAAACCCTCCCATACTGTCAAGGCATGTGTCTAGTCTAACCATGTCAAATTTTGATGCATACAGGCACATCTTGAAGAAATTTCAAGGTTGGCCCCATTCACTAGTGCTCACTATGTGAGGTCGGTGCATGACATTTGTGGTGGTTGAATTGGAAGTTCCATGACATTTCAAGAGATTTCCAACAAATATTATGTTATCACACTAAGTTACCTTAGTTCTTTATCCCTTAGTTTCATCTTTTCCTAAGCCTTTAGATTTTAATTTTTTGATTTATCCTTTTAAAAGTGTGTTTGTTTAGGCCCCTTGATAAATAAAGTGTTGAGTCATGACTTATGTTTTTATCCTCCTACAAATTTTGTACTTGGGACCATTTTGTTCATGATGTTGGATTACTAAGAGGGGGGGTGAATAAGTAATAGAGCAATTTAATCATTTTTAACCATATAATCCAAGTGTTATATCAATGTAGCATTATCATCCAATAACTGTAAAGTAAATAAGTAATGAACAAATGAACAATCATACACATACATAGTACACCAGTGTTTTACGTGGAAACCCAAAGTGGGAGAAAACCATGGAATGATTTTTCTTATATGTCTTGAAGAATTACATTCATTAGAAGCACCGAATTCCTTTTTTTTCTAGTTGCAACTAGAAGGAGGCTCCAACCCCCTAGTTTCTCAGGCTACAACCTGAGGGAAGCTCCAACTCCCCAATTCTCTGGCTACAACTAAAAGGAGGCTACAACCCCCTA